>APFE031532400.1:259647-344702 GCA_000404065.3 Pinus taeda
CCCCCGCTGATAACGTTCAGACGGTAAAGGAGGGCGGAGAAGCGATGTAGGCCATCAGATCTTAGGGGAATGTGCGAGATGAAGAAGAAAATGAATGAGGTTTAATAATGTGAGGCGGGAAGTGATGGTGGGGTCAAAAGCTATGATGGATGTGACATGTGTGGGGTGTCGCAGTGAATGAATGGATAAAGTGTAAACATTTACAAAATAACATTGATATGGGTAATTTATGGTTAATAAAAACCAATCATCATATGCGCATGTATCCAATGTTCTAAATTAGGATAAAAATCCTTTTGTGCTCCAATTGCATTCCATTTTTCTACCTACCCTTAACTTTCCTAACATTTTTTGCAATCTTAGTCACCCGAGTGCATTTACACTAGCAACTCAACATTTTCCTTTTAATGATTAATCTACTTCTATCCCTTATTTCTTCCATTGGATCAGATTAAACTATTGAGCCAATTTTATTTGCTACCTATCAACAAACAATTTAAATCTAATCCAGTCATGATTAAACTATACAATTGGATTTCATGAACTAGTGTGGAATCTAATCCAATGATGATTAAACTATACAATTGGATTTCATGAACTAGTGTGGAGTTTAAACAATTTGCACACAACTTTTTATTTGCAAAAATAAAATTAACTAAGAGCAGTGGCATTTGGATTTGCAACACTTTCAGAATTTATTATTTTTTCTTTTCTTTCAAATCTAACATTTTATTTTTGCCTTCCTTTTTTAGGGCATCTGTTCTAACATTTTATTTGATATGGACTTATTCATCCAAAAATCCATAACTTTTTGTCTCTTTATTCTTTTTGTCCATATCCTAACTTAACATTTTTTCAATATATATATATTTTTAAAAATGCTAACTTACCAAAACCAGATATTGCTACAACAAGGGAAAAAGGTGAAGGTGAGTTCCAAGTTGAAAGGCATCAGTCCCAACTCAGCTAGGAACACACAACACAAAGGACATACACAGCGTCCTGTGGAGCAGTCCACTCGGATGTGGCAGTCACAAAATACAAGGTAAGATAACACGTACAACACTCACGAATTAGTTTGAGATGAGTGCAGTGGCTGTTACAGCAAGGTTCATGTGAAAGATCTGTCTGATGTCTGATAAAGCAATCGACATGGATGGGACAGCATTAACAACACATACAACACATTTCCATTAATAGATTATGCATTACAACAAATGAATCAGTTCAGATGTAGAACACATGGTTAAAGAAACATTCATTACAAGTGTTAAAGACCAGTCTTACAACAAATACAATACATGTATGAAAACATGCTGGCCTGTTGATAGGCTTCTAAATTAAGTGAAAGTTCCAAGACACATCGTTACACTATACATCACTAACCCTGTTAGCGGGGTGTTGGAGCCACTACTTACTCCTCAAAGAAAAGAATACAAACTCTCTTGGCTATGTGGGAGGAGCTGAGGTGAAAAGTATTTTCAAGTACAAATGAGGGGGATATTTATAGCCAAGGGTGAAACTGACCCTTGTGATTGTTCGACTACTCTCATGACCGTTCGACTTCCATGACTTTTTTACTTACACGACTCTATGTTCAACAAGTGGGTCTCTTGGACTTCCATGTTACATCACATTGATTGACAACAAGCCCATAGTATAGATGTGGGCAACATGACTCATGACTTGACTCGACATGACTTGACATGACAATGCTGGTACATTTGTGCTACTGCTGGAGTGCATGTGGAGCTATAGTGCTGTTGAGTGATGGATGTATTCATGGTGTATCATAAATTGACCTCCTCATGGCGAAGTGCGCAAAGTCTTCGATGGTCCTTGGTTCACTTGATGAAGCTCTAGCATGTTGTTCCTTGCTTTCATGTTGGAAGCCTTGACAGACTCACTTGTTCGCGAAGGTGCATGTTCGCCACATTCGCCTACTTCGCATGATTTGTTCATTCATCCGCTGGTGACCCTGTCCATCTGCATGTGCTCCCTGCCTTCATTCCATTCATCGTCATGACATGTTTGTTGGTGTACCTGTATCTACAGTCACTCATGACGAGACAACATCGAACCCAAAACCTCCTAGTCTACCATGACACATTATCATTCGGATGTAGGTGACCGGGAGAGGCAGTAGGGTTGTGATGCAGGATGATGGATCTGGGCAACTACTGATGAAAACTGTGCAAGAGTCATTGAGGGATGGAGACAGACAATCTGAGTCGACAGTGACTGCCTGCAAGGTTTGGCTCAGCTGGGAGGAAAAATTGTGCAAATTTTGGGAGGGACAGTCTGGGCTACAGGAGGGCAAGGCATGCATGCTTTGTGCATTTTCCGGAACGAATAGTAAGCAGGGGCTGGACAGCCACATTTGTGCAATTTTCCAGAGGAATGGGTCAGGCTGCATGAAGGGTCAACATGCAGGGATTGCGCAGTTTTTCTGGGGAACTGCCTGGGAGACTAACAACCAGACTTACGCAATTCTGAGAGGGAATTGCCAGTTGGCTGCTGGGGTCACTGGCAACCAAACTTGCGCAATTCCCAAAGGGAACTGCCAGTTGGCTACTGGGATCACTGGCAGCCAAACTTGCGCAATTCCCAGAGGGAGCTGCCAATTGGCTGCTATGGTCACTGGCATCCAGATCTTCACAATTCCTAGAGAGAACTACAAGTTGGTTGCTCAATCAATGGCAGCAGAAACTGTGCAATTCCTGGAGGGAACATGCAATTTGTTGCTGGGAGCTGCTGGCTGGGAAAATTGCATTAAGGCCAGGAGGCCGGCATGCTGATCATCTTTGTGCAATTTTTGAGCTACGCTGACTAATCGGTAGTGGGAGGCCTACTTCATGCATTGCGCAATTTCTGATATGAATAGCCGGCCAACTATCCAGATGGCCAACATGAGTGTTGTTTGAGTTGCTTGTGGGCAACACAACTTGAAAGAACTAGCTTGGTGCTTCTATGCTACTCTGGTTGACAGTCGATCAAGTCGAAAGCAGGGTGATGATCTGGCTGTCAGTGAGGAGTATGGTCATCAGAACTTCAGCAAAAATGACTAAGTGTGTGAACAATAGAAAGATGCATAGGTGATCATATGAACACACACTCGCATGACTTGACGACGAAATGACCGAACCATCCAGACACACATGTTTAACATGACTGGCTGATGGTGCAAGCAACAAACACGAAAATTGTGATTAACGTTCATTATCAAGACGACACTTGTGCGATCGTGAACGTGACTCCGTGTGTGAGTGTGATATATGCTTTCATGGTGAACACAACAAACACATACGAAGCAAAGACTTTGAGCATAACTAAAACATAGTCGCAAGCATGACTTAGACATCAACATGAAAAGACTTCAGTGAAATTAAAAAGCAAGGTGAATGTAAAAACTCACACGAGCTCATTGAGTGAACCCGAGTGTGTGCAGTCATCAAGTGAAACTCTCCAAGGGAGGCTCCAAAATTGGTGCAGGCCAAAATTTTGGACGCTGGTTGTAGCCGCTAAAACACTTGGCGACACACTGGTAGGACTCCAGCTTCTCTATTTCGGTTCATTGCTAGCACAGGGCCTTAGTCTTTCAGGAAGTATTGAATCGCTGTGCAAGTTACTTCAGTTTCTCTACTTATCCCATGGACATACATGGTTCACCCTTTTCCAATTCAGTCAAATACAATCAAAATTCCAGCTTAGATCTCAGTGTTTCGAATCCGGGAAGGGTAGTTTAGTTCACGAGTTGAAGATTTTCAGAGTATAAGTTTTCAACTCTGGTGTTGCTTCGCTGCGAGTAGGCCTGGATAGTACCCTGGCAAAGTCACGCAGGAAAACACAGATTGCTCCACTTCCAACGAGCCTGGTCAGTACCCCAATGGAGTTGCATGCTTCACCTCTCTGCGCCAGAAGCCTTTCTCTTCTTTCGCCTTTGTATTTTTTAAGAGAACTATGCATAGGCACTTATTTATTTTTGGGGCGAAAGAGGGATCCTGACTTATTGAGAGCAGAAGATGTTGTTCCTTAAGAGAAGCATGTAAGGCCTCTGACATAGGTTTCCTCATTTAGATTTTTCCCCTTTCTCCGTTTCTACAAATTAGATTAGCTTCAACACACAGAGCAGAAGGCTGAGTACAGACATGGGGCTTCCTAGTGTGGACACAGGTTCACAATTGGACCAAAGATTCCCTTACAGATGGTTCGTATTTTATGTCAGCACTTCATCAGCCGAAGGTTGTAACCAAGCACAGAGAAAATGGACACAAGACTAGCCAAGTGCTATAGTGTCACAAGTCTCTTCAAATTTCAACCAGATACTCTATTCAAAAGGTAGAACGTAGTACTTAGCAACACTTATTTCTGGAAACAAAAATAGTAATATATCAAACAAAAAAATGCATGTGAACAAAAATAGTAATCAGAATAAAACAAAGCGAAAGAAAAGATAATAATAAAAACAAACCAAATGAAACAACAAGCAACAAGCAGACTATGTACAAGGTACAAGCGCGGCTCGACTTACTAAACTAATGTTAGAGGACTTGGCTGTTTGAAAGGAAGATTATAAATCCTCCCATCAAGCAAATATTAGGTGTATGAGCCAAGTTTCTTGTGGACCAATGCCGGTGCACTGGGCTCTGCTACCGGAACCTGGTGGTATTCCAGAAAACCTTCAAGTGAAGACAACACTACCGTCTTAGGTACTGTGTGCAACATGGGATCGGGTGATGGCATGAGGTAATTGTTTTTACTCCAGGAAGGGTTGAAGTTTATGAAGTCAATGTGTAAGTGGATCTTCCCAAATTTCTTATGTGGAGGATTTAAATCAGAAAACCAAGTGTGATGATGAACTTTGCAAGTAATAAAAACACTTAAAATGTTAATCAATCTATTCAGTGAAAGAAGTACAAACAACATGTATGTGTTACATGTTATTTGTTGTAATGGCTTGTATTCTCCTTTACCTGGAATCTCATGTTGAATTGTTCGCATGTAGTGGGTACTCAGGTCATCATCTACTCGTGCAAGCCCATCCTGGTACTATTTGATCAAGCGGTCAACGATTGGTCATTGCTGCAGTGTGTAACTTGTACCAAGATTAGCCATCTTCAGATCATAGTGGATCCCCAAGTTGCTCTCTTTATTCATAGTGTTGGTCTTTCGTGTGTTCAACATGAGTGCTTCAGCATCATTGTTTGTGACTCCAAACTTCAAATAGCTTGAAATTATGCATAGTTCATTGTTTTGGATGACTGAGATGCACTTGGTCCTTGAGTCATCATGAGTTCCTAATTTATCAAGACTCATGGTCCACAACTTATTTGTACATGGAACGTTTGGCGTGATGGTACTGTCACTACTACCATTGTTTCTACTACTACTACTAATAGAAAAGAAAAACTATACAAGCTTCATTATCATCAGTTGGGCGAGGAAGTAGTCCCAACTGCTTATCTGATGAGGTTGGGGTTTGCCATGTAAGATAACACTCCAATGTCTTTTCCAGGAAGTAGTTTCCAAACATGAGTTTTGCAAAGGCCAATGGTTCATTCTCACTGTCAAGGGGGGTGACATTGTTTCATATACCTCTCCGATAACAATCGAATTTGGCTGCATTTTCCCTTGTACGGAAGCCACAGGTGAGATCAGTCTGTAGCAAAGTATCCATCTAGCTTGCTAGACCAATCTCTACTGAGAAGTATACCATACGCTTCTGGTATGTCCACAACAATCATGTTGATGCACTAGTGGAATCGACTGTCTTGGGATAGTCATATGATCATGTCTTGTAGTTCACCAATGGTTGGTACTGATGTTCTATCAAGTTGGATGATTCTCGTGTATGTTTCAATCCATCATGCATTGATCTTCTTAGCAATGGAGAGCGGCATGACATTAGCTGTCGCGCCAAAATCAACTAAACAGTTGTGGACATTTTAGTTGAAAAATTTGAATGAAAGCAGAAATGGGGGGCAACCTGAGTTTGCTTCTTCCATCCGAAGTGTACTGAGCACAGTGGATAGTGATTCGGGAGGTGTGCATGCTCCCTTGCTGGTAGAGGTCACGCTGTCTGTTTCCGTTTGTCCTAATGCACACAGTAAGATATCTCGCTGGCACTGGAGTTTGGCTAACTCGAACAAACTGATGCTCACTCGATTTTTCTTCATGTCATCGACTATGTTGTAATCCATAGGTGGTAGACTCACCAAGGTGTCCAAGGCGGAACGAATGCTCATGCTGTCTAGTAGATTATTCTACAACTTGCTGCTCACGAATGTGTTCTTATCCATCGCTGTCTTCCTGGACTTTCTTTGTGTTTGTTGCTTTGAGGCAGCTGGTGGATCAACCTTCTTTATCAGTCATCTCACTTTCTCTTGCATATCCTCAAGTGTCAGGGGAGCCCCTTTACTCCTACGATTGTAGCGATCATTTTTCTTTTGGGGCTGCTTCTCGGTGTTCGTCTTCAAGACTACTTGCTAACAGTGATATGTGTTCACCACATTTCCAAAACTTGGTGCTTCATCAGGTGAAACCTATTCATTATCATCAGTGTCTTCTAGTTTCTCTTGTATGTCTCCATCCACATTGAGTGTATGAGTACAGACAGAGGTAAGAACTCGCTTCCAGTCTGAACAAGAGTTCCCGGGATGAAATTATTCATGGAAGGAACAATACTTAGGATCAACACATTGATTGAGTTGGAACATAGGCTTCTACAAAAATTTGGAACCGAACCCGCTGTTGCTTGATGAGCCAGTTGATGAACTGCTTGCCTGTCTCTGTCTAGGCAGATGAATGTTCGCGAATGTGTCCGTCTTCCGTTGCTTGAGTTCGGACATTTTGGTGGTCAAGTTCTTGATCAGGCGAGTGAGGGTTTCGATATCAGTTGCTTCCTTGTCTCTGCCCTTGCTTGCCATTGCTTGGGGCTTTCTACTCGCATCCTTGGAGTCTTTCGTTGATTCGTCATTCTTGATGACTTCAATGGTGTGCAAGTCTTTCTCAACAGCAATAGCCTCTTCGCAGCTTTCTAACAGTGTTGGCTTCACATCTCACTTGACGAACTGCACAATGGTGGTTGGCAGTGCAGATGTGTAATAGTCGACAGTGATGGAGTCATGAGGTTTGGTGTTTGCTACAAACTTGTTCAAGATATGCATAAAAATTTGATTGAAATCTTTCTCTTTCTCTTTGCCCTCCATCTTGAGGCTTCCCAATTCTTTGAGTAGCATGGATGGAGTTTTGTCATCAACAAACTTTTCAAGGAACATAAGTTTGAAAGAACCCCAATTCTGTATAGATTTGGGTGGAAGGTTGTGATACCAAGCAGCTGCTCGGCTGTCCAAGGTACATGGAAACAATATACATGCTACGTTTTCATAGCATACCTCAAGGGTCTGCAGCTATAGGTAGAAGTTGTCTAAGTGGTCTTCTACCTTCACCATGCTGTCAGGGTTAAACTTGATGTTCATTCTCTCCACTTTCTTTGGCATCTTGTGCAGAACATCCGGGAGAGCCAACGGTTCTTGAGTCATCCATTCAAGATTTGGGTCGGCCATCTCTTCGTCCTCTTCATCCTCTTCGTCTTATTCCTCTCTTTCAGAATCTGATGGTTCTGGATTTGAGTCTGTCAGTTCATCTCCACATCCACTTCCTCCGCTTCCTTCCCCTCCGCCTCCTATACCAGAGTTTGATCCCAAGACCACAAGAGTACCTTGTTCGTATTCAAAGAAGATTGGAGGTTCCTCTCGATATTCAATAGCTTCTTCCAAACATTCAAGAGTAGCAAGGACTTCTTCTTCCACTGATGATACAACCACTCCTATGGGAGTGGCCTTTGGCTTCTTAGATGTGTGTGGAAGGTACTTTATGCCTGGGATTAGTCCAACTGCTTTTGCGAACTAGCAAGTGATGGGACAAATGGAGTGAAGGTGTTGATATGAAATTTCGTGTTCAATTATGGGAGGTGAGAAGTAGCCAAATGCAGAGTCATAAGAGAGGGGTTGCGAGTTACTACCTTGGATATATGGTTGATGAGTGAGTGTGAGGGGAATTTCAGCCATGTACAACTAGCGTCCCTCCTTCTAGCACCAAAAATGTTGACGGTGCTGAACCCGCCAACATTCAGGGGATCACCCTGGTATGAAGTGCCAACTAGACCTCACACGGTTTGGTGTGGGAGTCCCATCCAGTATGATGGCCTGGTCGCCATTGTCTTAAGGATTTGCCTCAACTCTTGCTTGTCAGCACAGGAGAGTGGTTCGCTTTGTCTCTGAGAAGTGAGTTTTTCATGCTTGGTGAGTGTAAGTGTACTTGTGTCAAGGGTTCTTTCACTGTGAGGGGAAAAAGGTGAAGGTGAGTTCCAGGTTGAAAGGGATCGGTCCCAACTCGGCTAGGAACACACAACACAAAGGACATACATAGCTTCTAGTGGAGCAGTCCACTCAGATGTGGCAGTCACAACATATAAGGTAAGATAACACATACAACACTCAGGGATCAGTCTGAGATGAGTGCAATGATTGTTATAGAAAGGTTAATGTGAAACATCTGTCTGATGTCTGGCAGATCAGTTGACATGGAAATGACAACATTAACAACACATACAACACATTTCCATAAATAGATTATGCATTACAACAAATGAATCAGTTCAGATGTAGAACACATAGTTAAAGAAACATCTATTACAAGTGTTAAAGATCAGTCTTACAACAAATACAATACATGTGTGAAAACGTGTTGGCCTGTTGACAAGATTCTGTATTAATCGAAAGTTCCAAGACACATTGTTAGACTGTACATCACTATCCTCGTCAGTGGGGCATTGGAGCCACTACTTATTCCTCAAAGAAAAGAATACAAACTCGCTTGGCTATGTGGGAGGAGCTAAGGTGAAAAGTATTTTCATGTACAAATGAGGGGCGTATCTATAGCCAAGGGTGAAACTGACCCTTGTGGTTGTTCGACTACCCTCATGATCGTTCGACTTCCATGACTTTCAGACTTACATGACTCTATGTTCAAAAAGTGGGTCTCTTGGACTTCCACATTACATCACATTGATTGACAACAAGCCCATAGTAGAGATGTGGGCAAATGACTCATGACTTGAATCAACATGACTTGACATGACAATGCTGGTACATTCTTGCTGTTGCTGGAGTGCATGTCAAGCTACAGTGCTGCTGAGTGATGCATTTCCTCATGGTTTATCATAGCTTCACCTCTGCATAGTGACGTGCATGGAGTCTTAGATGGTCCTTGGTTTGCTCGATGAATCTCTAGCATGCTGTTCCTTGCTTTCATGTTACAAGGCTTGAAAGGCTCACTTGTTCACGAAGGTGCATGTTCATCACATTCGTCTGCTTCGCATGCTTTGTTTGTTCATCCATTGGTGAACCTATCCATCTACATGTGCTCCCTTTGTTCATCCCGTTCGTCGTCATGACATGTTTGCTGGTGTACTTGTATATGCAGTCACTCATGACGAGATGACATCAAATCAAAACCTCCTAGTCTACCATGACACATGATCATTTGGATGCGGGTGACCAGGAGAGGTAGCAGGGCTGTGATACGAGATGATGGATCCGAGAAACTGCTAATGAAAACTATGCAAGATTCACTGAGGGATGGAGACAGACAATCTAGGTCGACAGTGACTGCCTACAAGGTCTGGCTCAACTGGGAGGCAAAATTGCGCAAATTTTGGGAGGGATAGTTTGGGCTATAGGAGGGCAAGGCAGGCATGCTCTACGCATTTTCCAGAATGAATAGTCAGCAAGGGATAGACAACCATATTTTTGCAATTTTCCAAAGGAACGGACTAGGCTGCATGAAGGGTTAGCAGGCATGGATTACGCATTTCTTCTAGGGAATTGCCTGGGAGACTGGCAACCAGACTTGCACGATTCCTAGAGGGAACTTCTAGTTGGCTGCCAGGGTCACTAGCAGCTAGACTTGCGCTATTCCCAGAGGGAAATTCCAGTTGGTTGCTGGGGTCACTAGCAGCCAAACTTGTGCAATTCCCAGAGGGAACTGCTAGTTGGCTGCTGGGATCAGTAGCAACCAGACTTGCGCAATTCCCAGAGGGAACTGCCAGTTGGCTGCTGGGGTCACTGGCAGCTAGATCCACGTAATTCCCATAGGGAACTGCCAGTTGATTGCTCAGTCACTGGCAGCAGAAACTGCGCAATTCCTGGAGGGAACAAGAAGTCTGTTGGTGGCTAGGAAAATTGCATTAAGGCCAGGAGGCTGACTTGTTGATCATCTCTACACAATTTCTGAGCTGAGTTGATTGATGGGCAGTGGGAGGCCTGCTCATGAGCACTGCAAAATTTCTGAGATGAAAAACCACTTGACTGTCCGGGTGGCCAGCATGAGTGCTATTTTATTTGCTTGCGGCAACGCAGCTTGAAAGAACTAGCTTGGTGCTTCTGCACTGCTCTGGTTGACATTCGATCAAGCCGAAAGCAGGGTGATGGTCCGATTGTCAGTGAGGAGTTTGGTCATCAGTTATTCAACAAAAATGACAGTGTGTGAATAATAGAAATATGCATAGATGATCATACGAACACACACTTGCATGACTTGACGACGAAATAACAGAACCATCCAGACACACATGTTTAACATGACTAACCGACGATGCAAGTAATAAGTGCAAAAGATGCTTTCATGGTGAACACAACAAACACATACGAAGCAAAAACTTTGAGCATAACCAAAACACGGTTGCAAGCATGAATTAGACATCAACATGCGGAGACTTGAGTGCAATAAACAAGCAAGGTGAATGTAAAGACTCACACGAGCTCACGGAGTGAACCTGAGTGTGTGCATTCATCAAGTGAAACTCTCCAAGTGAGGCTCAGAAATTGGTGCAGGCCAAAATTTTGGAGGGCAGTTGTAGCTGCTACAACACCTTCATACAATACCATGGTCCGTGGACCATGGGAGAATCCAAAAACTAACCAAAACAAGGGGCTCAGACCCCTTTGACTCCTATCTATCTGTGCGCTCTGCATCCACATTTTGTGGAGACTTTACATTCTTTACCAAATTATTTTACAAAATTGACTAAATTAACTCAATTCTACCCCTGGGGACCCCATCCCAATAGGCCCCCAACACAAAGATCGTGACTTTCCCTCGAGTCACTCAGCTGGCACCGCGATCTTGCTATGAAGATTCCCCAGCTCCACCTCCATTATTGCAACTTCTAAGGCACCATATGCCACTGCCTACTATACTTCTTCAACCCATTTTTCAGTTGTTGGCCCCTCCACTGCTAGACGTATGGTCCGTTGCATCTACTACAATGATTTTAGTTTCTCCTGGAGTGACAGAGTAAGCCAACACACTTGCTCTAGCCACGACTGCAATTTGGCCTTCAGCAAGGCCTCCTTCTTCTGCAAGTCCTCCACCTTTGTAAGGATTTGCTTGCTCTCCTGTAGCTTGGTGAGGCATTGTGTTGGCACCAAAGTGTGTGCAATCACTCAGACCTCATCATGTTGTCGTTGCGTTTCTTGAACATCTGTGTTTCACTGTTGCAAGTTCGGGTCCTCCTGTAAATTTGTCGATAACTCCATCATTGCATAAAACATCGAAGAGTAGTCATTAATTGCAGTGTCCATCATAGTCATGCCCTCCTTTATTGTTGCTCCACGCTACTCCTGGACCTCTGGCAGAGTCGTTGACTGTAACTTTAATTGTAGCTCCATCTATTTGCATCCAAAAATCGAAATTCAACCTACCGAATTCCTCCTTTGAAGCACGTATTACAGTAGCCAATTTCCTCACTTTGGTTGAGGCCTCTGCATCTTACGGTATATTCAAATCAAGTACTGACTTGCAGTCCTACTCAATTGTCATTACTAGGTTCCAGCGTTGGGTTTGTAATTCCTCCTTTTCCTTCAGCTCCTTAGTTTTTTCTGTGAAAAGCTGCTCGTTGTTGACTTTAAACTCACTGACGACGGTGAGTGTGTGTTGTTCTCTAATTTTCAACTCATCTGAGACTCCTTTATGGAGCGCATGAAGGGTCTGGAGTGGCAACACAACAAGGTTCAGTCCCATATCCTTCACTGTGTTGAGCACAACACGATCCTCGCCTGATTCAACACAGACTAACCTCTCTGGAAAAGTAATGACTCTGAGAACCAAAGTCCATTCAATCTCTGTTATTTTGCTGCTTCCCTATATCAGGATCACTTGCACACAACTCGCCTACATGACACCCAATTGAATCCTGTTTACCTGGATCTGTAGCTGACGCAGATCCTTCTAGATGCTCCCCAACGTCTGCATGTATTGTTGCTTAAATTGTTGCAGCACCTCTGTTGTTGTGTCTCTCATATTTTCCCCAATATCATCGAGATCACCTTTTGTCAGTACCATGGGATCAATATGTGTCTTTTTATTAGACTTATGCTTCTTTTGCTGTCCACCCGTCTGTTCCTTCCCACACCTCTTCATGATGAAAGGAGTGCTCTGATCCTCATCATCGCCTCCTCCCTGTCCTAACAGCTCTTGCTCGTCAGTATGATGTGAAGTAGACTTCCCACCCTCCTTGAAATCCTTCCATTCTTTCTCTGTCTACTCTTTAGCAGTGTGCTCTTCCACCATGCATGCCTTCTCTGCAGTTGCCTTAGCAGCCTCCTTCTTCTTTTGTTTGGCCAAGGTGTGCGCAGATTTCTGAGCAACTTCCTTTCACTTCTACACCTTTGCTGGTTCCCACCTCCACATTGTAGGTTCACGCCACTCCGGTGGCCAATACCCTACAACTTCCTCCACATCCGTCTCAAACACTAAATAAGGCAACAAATTCCAAGTTCCCTTTGGGTCCATCTGTGCATGGATTGATACATTGTGAAAGTCAGCTTTGAACTCCATGTAGGCTTTTAATTAGTCCAACAATGTTGGGGACAAATTTGGCCACTGATTAACCACCACCCGAAGGTCCATCTCCATTAGGACCTAGAAAATCTTCATTTCCTTGATGTGTGTCACATACTTTGTAGACCAGAGCGATGTGAAGCACGATGCCTCAGACAAATTGTCTTTTCACAGAGGAAATTGTTGTCCTCCAGCAACCTCCATGCAACTAATACAATAGACAATAAAATCCAAGCATAATGAAATGGCTTTCTTTCCTCTTGGGCTTCTTGACAGTTTGCAAGGAACTCCTAGCAGAGATACTTGGACCAATTATACTGCACACCCTTCGCGCGTTGTGCAGCAAGTGACACTACCGGCACCAAAACTTCGTCCCCGTGATACTTCCTCATGATCTTGCCAGCGAGGATTTGGGCAGCGAACTGGACTGCCTGGTCTTGAATTGACAAGATAGAGTATCCAAGCAACTTTTTTCACAAGACCATATTCTTTCTTCATTTTATTAGCTAGTTCCTTTTCCCTGGTTTTCCCTGCAAACTCCTTGGCAAGGGCCACTCCTTTGTGAGGCAACTTTGTTATCCTATGGATCAACATGTCGGTTATTGGAATGGGCTGCCCATGCCACAACATCCCATCGTGCACCAACGCGAGGAGCTAGCAAACACAAACCATATGGATAGGTGAGCTATGATAGTGCGGTACTAAGAGCATGTTCAATAGCCCCGATTGCTCAACGTCACAGACCCACTTCATGCGTTCTAACTGTGTAATTTATGTCTCATCATAATATATCTTCGACATGTACTTATGGGTCGTCAGATGTGGAAATTGTACATGTTCTGTGAGGTCCTAGTCCTCCATTTTCAATACCGGGATGCACGCAAGATTAGGTCCTAAAAATGTGACCTGCACAGGCAACAAGGGAGTGGATACCCCAAATTTTCCAAAATCAGGATCCTTTGTCACTTTGGTTTTTCCCTTCTGCGAAGGGATGTACTCGGGAAGCCTAGATATAGGATCGATTCCCTCGGCATCGACTTCTTCAATACCTTGTTATTCCTCTTCTTCTAAATCCACCACTTTTTATGGTTTCTTATCCTTTTTCTCCGCCAATCATGCCTCTGGATTCTTCCTTGGTGACATTCGCACCGACACCGACTTCTTCTATTTTTCTTTCGCGATTGAGTGCTTTTCTTTCATAGCAGGCTACTTCTCTTTTGTGACAGTTTGTTTCAGCCTAGGTGACCTCAGCGTCATGGGCAAAACGAGCGTAGCTTCCATACTAGTCACTTCGGGACCTAGTGCGTCAGACATAGCTACTTCAGAACTGATGGCTTCGACGGGGTTAGAAGTAGTCATCTTCTCAATGAATCGCTCTCGAGATGCTGTATAATAGTTTGCAAACAAGGGGTGTGTCACAAATTCTTCCCAGAACGCATGATTCATATGTGTCAAACAACAAAATGCGTAAGAAATTCTTAGAATTCAAAGTGTTCTCTGTTGGAATAGCATGCGTAATTTATAGGGGGATTTGAATTCAAATCCACCATTCCCCCCAAATTCAGATGATAAATGCTACTTTGGCAATAAATCTTCAAATATTTTCACCATAAATAGTGCCTACCCACTCCTCTTAACCACTTCTTAGCCATCAAATCATGAATAGTAAATTCAAAAATTATTTTTGGGCTGGGCTAAGTGACACCCTCCTCCCTGGCGCAACGTCCTGAGTGCAACACCTTCATCAATCTTCGCACAACCTGCTGGCTGCCATGTCTTCCCAGTCGGGCAGTGTAGTTTAGAGTCTCGTAGTCCCTTGCAACTATTGCGAGCGCTAAGACTATCCTATTGCCATATAGTCATTGTGCAGGATCCCTCATATACAACATCAACTTGCTTCCATTAACTAGGTTTTTTAAGTTAGAATGATCTGTATACATCTTGTAATGTCCCCCTAATAGATAATCCCTGAATTTTTATAGCGCGTAGACCATAGTCAACCCCTCGCGCTCTGTCGTTGAATAATTTTTATTTGCCCTTGACAACTTCCTACTCGTGAAGGCTATAAGATGGTCCATTTCACCATCCCCTGCCTATGTTAGTATTGCACCCAACACAATGCAAGAAGCATCCATGTGTACATAAAACACCTTCTTCCAATCAGGAAATACCAGGATTGGTGCATTCACCATCTTTTATTTTAACATATCTAAGCTGCACTGACATTCCTCATCCCAACAAAATGTCGTGCCCTTCTTCAACAATTTTTCCATGGGCGCAATAATTTGAGCATATGATTTAATGAATTTTCTGTAGTATCCAGCATGTCCCAGTGTTGCGCGTAGCTTCTTGATGTTCCTAGGGGCTTCCAAGTTTACAATCACAACGATATTTGATGGGTCCACCATCAAACCTTGTTTACACACTACATGACCCAACAAGATCCCAAAAGGAACACAGAATATACATTTTTTCAAATTCAGCACAATCTGGTGTCTTCGACATGTATCCAACATAAGGCGCAGGCTTTCTACATGGCATTTGACCAATACAAATACAGTCCAATCATCAAAGTATACTTCCAGAAACTTATTAATGAATTCTTTGAACGCTACTATGAATATGTGAGAAATATTGTGGGCGTGTTCTTTAATCCAAAAGGCATAACAGTGTATTGAAAGAAACACCACTCCATCGCAAAGGTTGTTTTTCTTCTATCCTCTGGCACAATCTTAATTTGATGATAACCAGAAAAACCATCAATAAAGGAATAGGCCTCCTTCCCTCCAACATGTTTAATGCTTCATCTGTAAACAACGTTGGGAATGAATCATGGACACACGCATCATTCAACTTTCGCAAATCTACGCAGATACTTATTTCACATTTTTTTTTCTCTTGGAAAACCATTGTGCTTACCCAATCAGACTCTTAGACAGGTTCTATAATGCCAAAATCTAGCATTTTATCTAGCTCTTGGCGAATCTTCTCCTTATACTTCGGATTAAAGCGATAAGCCCTCTATTTGACAGGCTTTGCATCCAACTTCATTGTGATTCACATAACACCCAAATCGCCAAGTATGCCCTTTAAATATGAAAATTTAGTGGAGAAGAGATCCTAGTACTTGTGAAGTAATTCAACAACTTTATCTACTGTAGCATCATCCCAATAATATCCAATCTTCACGAACTTCGGTTCTTCCTCAGTACCAATGTTTACCTGTCTTGTTTTCAAAGGTGTGGAGATGCCTAGGTTCTCTACTTGTGATCCTTCTACTACGCGATGTCCTTCTATTTATGGAATATTGATATTGCTTGGATCTTCTTCTTCCTCTTCAGCGGTCACATTATAGCATTCCAATGCATGGCGCAGCTGGGTGCTCCAATCCAGTTGGGTCCATTCCATAGGTTCCTTCGGCGTACTGAAGATATCGCTTTAATCTCTTGAAGCGCTTCATCAATGCTTTCAAACCCGTCCTCGAAGTTGAAGGTTAATAAGAAATTTTCTTTCAATATATCCCATTCCGTGGTGTCGTGGTGGACTTTTGTCTTGAGATACCAATTCATGGGTGTTATTCGGGAATAGTGTCCACTCGGATGCTACTATTCCCACTAAGATGGGTGGCTATCTAAATTCATAAATAATACAGGATCATATGTGTATTAACCATATACATGCATATATAAACAAGTACACAAGAATATGGAAGGAAACAAGAATAGCTTTATTCAGATGAAAAGTAGCAAGAAGATTACAACCATGTGATTTGACCCAGAATCATCCTCCAGCTAAGAAGCCCTTCTTCACCTCAAGCAAAGCTAGATCACCCAACACTGTGAATGTACACCAGAATACCAACAACACTTCTCTATAAGATACAAAATTCCAGCGTCTGGATCTCTGTGATGAGGGATCCATATATAGATGATTACAGAGAGGTGAGTCATCTTCTGGGATCTTGATTAGTGTCCTCTCTCTGATATTTCCTGCTTCCACTTGGAGAATGATGATCTCTGTCTCATCCCTGGTCAAAAATGGAGTGGCAAGTGTCAGAGGGGAAGCTTCTCGAAGATTCCTTGATCTTCCACCTCGCATTTTTGTCCCTGCCATTTGTCAATTCCCGACCATCGCACCCTACAGAGGAGCAAAATAGTATGCATCGCACCTTGTACATGGGGAAGGTGATATGCATCGCACCCTCTACATTGAGCTTTCAGTATGGTCTAGTTTTGACCATTTATGAGAAGTTTTCAGTGGAGAACTTCTGGGAGATGATATAATCAGTTGACCTTATTCCTTTAGGCAATGAAGCAACCCTTTTAGGGACTTAAGAGCCCTTAGTTTATGGACATTTTTGATTGGGGTTGAAGTGCCCAAAAATGTCTATAACATGTAGAGTCTTTGAATACATGGATTAAAATGCTATTGTGCAAAAAAAGGGTTATGTAGTTACCTTGATGTTCGGGGCTACGTGAAGTGGAAAAGCTGATAGGAACGAAGGAAGTAAGGAAGTAAGGGACCAAAAACTAGCCCCTTGATTTCATCTCCATGAGGGGACAAGGAAGAGCTTGCGAAGGTCTCACTGCGAAGTGCGATCCGTTTGATAAGGCAAATAATTCCGCAAATACCACCTCCACCCACACCAACACTAGCTTCACCAGCATCACCTCCATCTTCACCTGTACCACCTGCAACACCACCGTGATTCAATATGGAAAGCATAATGAAGTTGCATGTGTTCAAGGGTTTGGGAAATGAGGATCCAGACCAATTCTGGTTCATGGTAAGGGCTATATGGGAAGCGCAAGGAGTTATAGATGACAATATAAAGAAAGAGACACTAGTTAACACCCTACAGAACCACGCACTGACATGGTATATTAAGCACTCCAATGATAATCCAAATGTGGGAATCGCAGATATCCAAGCAACACTAAATAGAGAATTTAGCAGACCAAAGTTTGAAGCACAATCGATCAATGGATTCAAAAAGATCATGATGCTACCAGGTGAGACTCCTTGGGAGCTAAATCAAAGGCTAAAATGTACAATTCATGAGGCTAATATGAATCTAATGGATGGACAACATCGTGAGTGGTTTGTAGCTTCACTAAGACCACATCTAAGGAGTGTGCTATCACAGCAGAAGCTAAAGACTCAGGTAGAAGCCTTAGATACTTCTCTCAAGCTACATGAGACCTCGATGCATGATCCTAACTTGGGAGTTCAACAAATCCACACGCAGCTAAAGAATTTATGCCTTGAGATCCAGAGTCTGAAACAAGACAAGATAACTTGACCAAAAGTATGCGAAGATGTATGGTGCATACAATGCAAGGGTCAGGGTCATGACAAGGACCACTGCTCGATTTTCATAAATTACCTTGCAAGAGGAGGATTGATGCCATTAAGACTAGAAGCGCAAGAAGGACCTAGCATGGCACCTGCTTTGTGGTGCGCGATTTGTCAAATAGTAGGAAAATATGCCACAGACAATTTTCATTTGTTACAGAAGTATACGCAAAATTTGCAACATTTGTTCTGCAACGTTTGTAGGTCAGTGGGACATGATGAGTGAACTTGTAGAAGCTATGAGTTAATGACAGATAGAACTCCCACCTACAAAGTTTAGGCTGAAATGCAGCCCCTTGATAAAATTGAAAGAATGTCGTGAACAAGATTTCAGGGGCGCGGACAAGGCCGAGGCAGAGGACGGCTTGGAATAGGTTGCAGACAACTGATATGATACAATTTTGGAGGGCCAAGAAATTATGCTTGCGATTACACAAATCCAATGTGCCCCTTATGTTTGTATTGCAACTTGTTTGATCACGAGACAGAATATTTTCCTACACTGATAGCTAGGGTACGAGATGAAGGAGCGCTACTGCCTCCCCCATCTCAGAACCTACAGATGATGAGGTTTGAGCTACACGAAGAAGATCTGAATGTAACATTGTGCTCCGAAGTGGAATCGTAGTGGAAGATGACAAAGGAAAACAGCTAGAAGGTAGTACATGGGTTTGCAAAGCTATGGTGAAAGAAGCAGAGTTTGATTTAGAGTGCATCCGGGAAACTTTCATGGAAGCTAAGAAGAGCTTTGTTGATGCCTCAACTTTAGGAAGAAAAGATAGATCGGAGCCAAAGATGGACCCATCCATTCTCACAATGTTCCTGGAAACCTATATGAAGTTACTGTGCAATAGTAAAGTTGTAAAAGGATTATAGGAACTCATTAACAAATGCACTGGGACCGCACATAGTTAGGAAGATTGGAAAACATAATACAAGAATGGGAAGAGAAATGAGACTAACCCCACATATTGGAGAATATGAGATGGATCAAGTTATCCTGGATTTAGGATTGGATGTGAATGTTTTGCCGAAGTAGACATGCGAGAGAATAGGGAGACCTATGCTTACTGGTCTCCCGTTCAGCTACGAATGGCAAACTAGTAGAAAATAATACCCATGGGGCGACTGCAGGGAATAACCGTGGATATTGAGGGAGTGATCGTGCTAGTATACTTTGAAGTGACAAAGATTGTTGATGACAGTAATCCCTACCCGGTGCTCTTAGGAATTGATTGGGCCACTAACATGAACGGGGTGATTAATCTGAAAAAAAGTGAAAAATGATTTTTGAAAAGCAGTCACTATGCATAATTATACGCCTAGACCACGCTGAAGGATCGTGCTATACATAGCCGGTGCACGACTATGAAAGCAATGATGATTTGGATTGAATCTATAAGATAATAGCACAAATCCAGGACTGGGTGCATCCCACCATGGATGTGCACATTGCATGGGAGTGTGAAAGCTCTTGTACTTCAGATTCAGATGAGGAGATGGAGCGATGGAAAAATCGGTTACATGAGGTAAGTACACTGAATTGTAATATGATGACAAGGTCGTTGCACTGCGTATCAACAGAAGTAAGAGACCTTCCTACTTACGATGGTCTAAGTGAGGTAGATATCTTCTTGAATAAATTTGAAAGGGAGATGCCAGAAAGGCAATGCTTCTCGGCCTTGGATTGGGTATTGCATGCTTCACCCGCGAGGTGGTGGGGTACACACAAATTGTGCATTGACGACTGACAGGAGTGTAGGGAAATGATGTGCTTATGATTTGGGTAGCCTAGGGTGCAACTGACAGATAAGTACAATGGGTAAGATGATCTGCGCATGCATCTAGCCAAATGGACAGAGGCCCATGGGGAAAAGCCACAACTTAAGTGGGTACACTTGTTCTGTCACACCTTGGATGTTATACCAATGAACTGGTACGTAGAAATAGAACTCCGCCACAAGATAGGTGAATGGGATGTTCTGTGTGAAGGGTTTGTGATGACATTTAGTTTTGAGGATGAGTGGGACAATATTGATGAAGCACTAAAATAGGTAAAAACATCCATTTTTAGGATACCATAAGAGCTTGTAGAATTGATTCAGCCTGAATGGATCAATCAGCTAAGTTGCACATTAAAATGTTATCATGTAACCGCTTAAGAAGAAGACAAAGATCCATGGAAAATTAATGTTCTAGAGAGAGAAGGTTACCGCGAGGTTCAGGGACCACAGATTAAGAACCCTGACATAATCGTGCTGGTGAAGACTATGGAGGTGAATATTGGTATGGAGGTAGAACCTAAAATTGTGAAGGTTGGAGACTATTGGGATGGCTCAATGGTGGATAAGGTGGCTAAATTACTCCATGAATATCAAGACTTATTCCTGACCACATTTACAGATTTGAAGGGAATAATCAGATATTTAGGGGTAATGAAGATCACGTTAAAACCCAATGCGAAGTTATTTAAGCAGAGGCCATATCGCTTAAATCTGAAATACAAGGAGAAGGTCCACATAGAACTAGACAAGATGCTTGTGGTAGGCATCATTGAGCATGTGGAGGAATCTAATTTGGTAAGCTCGATGGTGGTACAAGAGAAGAAGCAAACCGAAGACATGAGAATATGCATGGATCTTAGAAATTTGAACGATGCATGTGTACATGATCAATTCCCAACTAGTTAGGAGGAAGGATTACCCGATGCATAGCTCTTTGTTGTGTGCATAACGGATGGACATTTTGAAGATATAATTCACTTTCTCATGACTGGAACTACGCCCAAAGGGTACTCTATCTAGCAGAGGAAGGAACTAGTGGTGCATGTAGTAGATTTATCTCTAATTACAGGGTGCCTATATATGATGGGGAATGATGAGATACTGTGAAGGTATGTACCTAAGTTTGAACTAATAAATATCATTGCAAATTCTCATGGGGGTACGGTGGGAGGACATTATGCAGGGACAACAACTGCGTAGAAGATCCTTCGCGCAGGGTTGTGGTGGCCGACCCTTCATCAAGATTCAAAAGCACATTGCAAGGCCTATGATGTATGTCAAAGAACAAGTAAACCATCGTGGAGGGACGAGATGCCTTTGAGTCCACAAATGATGTTGCAACCCTTTAAAAAGTGGGCAATCGACTTTGGAGGACCTATCAAACCTCAAGGAAAGACAGGCGCAAGATATATTATCACTGCGATAGAGTACCTGACTTGTTGGGCAGAAGAACATCCAGTAAAGGATTGCATGGTTGCAACAACTGCAATGTTTATGTTTGAACACATATTGAGACAATTCGTATATCTGAAGATCTTGGTGAGTGATCACGCTACACATTTCCTTAATGAGACGATCAATGCACTAACAAAAGAATTTCAGGTGTATCATCAAAAAAGCACACCATATCACCCATAGGCTAACAGGACAATAGAAGCATTCAACAAAGTACTAGAGACCTCACTGACGAAAGTATGTAATGCATAGCAAAGTGATTGGGACCTGTGTGTACCCATAGTATTATGGGCTTACAGGACGACATGCAAGAAACTCACAGGACAGACACCTTTTAGGCTTTTCTATGGAGTGGAAGTTGTAATTCCTATGGAATAGATCATGCCTAGTCTATGCATGGTAGTGCTCATAGGTATGATGGATCGCGGAGCCCTAGAGGAGAGGCTCGCGTAGTTGAAGGAGCTCAAAGAAGAAAGCTTTTTGGTTGGATTTCACCAACAGGTCTAAAAGAAATGCGAAAAGGCTTGGCACGATCGACATATTAAGTTGCACACCTTCAAGGCAAATGATTTGGTGTTTTTGTACGATAATAAGTTTGATAAATTCCCAGGGAAGCTCAAAATGCATTTGCTGGGACCATATGTTATTAAGGAGATCACAGATGGTGGCACGATGTAGTTGGTAAAGTTAAATGGAGAAATCTTTCGAGGAAAATTCAATGGTAGTCATTTGAAGGCATACACAAGTGCCCTGACCATCTGACTAGCCAATAAAAGTATAGTCTTAGCACTCCAGGAAGTTGAAAGGAGGTGCAAGACTATAAACTACTCTTCCCAGGAGCTATGCGTTGTCAGGTATGTGCACAGTAGCGAAGTGTCATAGGGTTAGTGACAACACGAGGGTAGCTGCGCTACCACGTGGGTCAGCTGGAAAGTGACCATTACAGTCACCATTCACGATGTGATGCTTGGTTTGAGATCAAATGGAGCGGGTGGCAGGAATTTAAGGCGAACTTTATGGGCTAGATTCCTAAAAATCTACCGCCAAGTGAGCATTAGTGGACTGAATATGGGAGGAGTAGTCGAATTCAAATTCAAAATGCGCTATAAATTACAAAGGGGTATCCAGAAAACAACACTTGGCAATTTGAAGACTAAGTTGTTGCGCGCACAGACATTCATGAATCTAGATCTCTTCAATCTCTTTAAGGTGAATTCTTTGTTTAAGCATTTACCCGAGTCGTTAAGAGAATTATGGAATAGCACTATGGGAGCACCTGAGGAAGCCATGGATACCAGAGCAATGACCATTAAGGAAGCTGCGCAGGCCATAATGGAAGTGGAAGTCCCAAAAAGTGTTAGGATAGTCATAGAAATCCCTAAATCATTGTGCACGCCAAGACCCAAGAAAGACAAGCAGGCTATGGTACCAATGCGCTTATCCCCTAGGAACCCGTTAAGGACTAAGCTTACCTTGGAGGAAAAGAGGAATGCGATCAATTTGGAGGTCGATGAGGAGGAAGAATTTGAAGAAATCCTGGTAGAGGAGGAGAGGAGGATGTACAGAAGACAGTCGCTCAGTGTGTTGCCAATCTTGTAGCAATCCAGGCAAAATTGGGAGGTCTTTGCAGAAAGATCTCTGCACCAACAGAGTGACTTGAGGGTGAGTCATGATTTTTTCTGTTGGGGGCCTGTTGGGCACGAGATCCCCCAAGTGATTTTTTAGGGGCTTAGATCCTATATTTTGGTCAAAAGTTGTAACCCCAATGTGAAGACTGCATTTTCTGGGCGTAGAGTGCGTAGTTTGTAAAAGAGTCATAAGGTTGTCTACCCTCAATTTTGTCATGTAATGTCGGTTGTAGAGATCTATCCATGGTCCATGGACCATGGGATTGTATAAATAAAGTGAGGCTCTAAGTAGATAAATAGATCATGAAATAATAATGATAATGATGAAGAGTTGAGACATATATGAAGTGTAAAGTATAGTTGTGGGTCGTAGAGTAGGAGAAGGCTCTGCAACTGAGTACGCAGAGGCCTAGTAGTCCATAGCTGAGTGTGAAGACACCTACAGCTAAGTGCGTAGGGCAAGTCGAGTCTGTAACAGTTGGATCAGTAATAAAGAGAATTTTCATATCCATTCGGCATATTTAATTCATGTTTTATGCATCTACATTGAATATACATTGTAATTTTAATGCTCATATGATGCGCGAATATGTATGAATGTGTTGAATAAGTGAATGCAAGATATAATGTCTATTTACAGGAAGTTGACTAACATTTGTAAGAAGATAAGTTAAATTCGCAGTATAGATTGGGGAAATAGTAGAGTTCACTACCAAAGTAGCGCAAAAGCATCTCAACCCCTGGTTAGGACTGCGTGAAAGGTGATTATAATAGATTGTGAGGGTACTGAAGGTTATAACATTGTGCAAAGTAAACTACACAAAGATAGGCATAGTTGGACTAAATCAGAACCTTAGACATCTCAAGGGTGCAGAAACTTGGTTCCAGCATCCCCCCATACTACTTCAGCTGAGACATCAGTCTGCACTCCGCGGGGTGATGCCGAAAGGACCAGTAGTGTAGGGATTTGTTTGGCTAAATAACTCCAAACTTGGGTCAGGCCCCATCAAGCCACCAAATGGTTCCATTGTTGGGACCAGAATCTACATAGAGATGTCTGATGTCGTATCATTGGAATCCAACTAAGAAGGAAATTACAGGTTGGTCGCACAGAAGAAGTCACGAGTTCGTAGTGCAGGAGAACAGGAACCCACGACTGTCAAAATAAGAGTGGTTAGACTGCTACCTGTACATGAACATCCATGAAATCTTCTTCGCATCCTTCCCTACTGAGTTATATGAGTGAATCACAAAGCTAGCAAATATACAAGGAAGATGGAAACTTGACAATCCTATTGTATGGACCCTAAAGTTACTGTGAAGATTGGAAGCATCAGACGATAAGATCACGTGCATTGTTAATCATTGGCTCAATCGTATTATATGAGGATTCATTACTGAGTTCACGATTGACACCTCAGTTAGCTACAGTGAGGGAGAGCGATGCCTTCTCAAGGGACTGTGAGGTTAGTACGTAAATTCTTTGAATACTTGGATTAAAATGCTATTGTATAAAAAGAGGGTTATGAAGTTACCTTAATGTTTGGGGCTACACAAAGTGGAAACGCTGATAGGAACAAAGTAAGCAAGGACCAAAAACTAGCCCCTTGATTTCATCTATGCGAGGGGACAAGGAAGAGCTCATGAAGGTCTCACCACGAAGTGTGATCCATATGATAAGGAAAAGAATTCCGCGAATACCACCTCCACCCACACTGCCACCAACTTCACCACCATCACCTCCATCTTCACCCATACCACATCCAACACCACTGCAATTCAATATGGCAAGCATAGTGAAGTTGCCTATGTTCAAAGGTTTGGGAAATGAGGATCTAGACCAATTCTTGGTATGTGGTAAGGGTTGTGTGGGAAGCACAAGGAGTTACAGATGATAATATAAAGAAAGTGATACTAGTTAGCACCCTGCAGGACCGCACACTGACCTGGTTTATTAAGCACTCCAATGATAATCCAAATGTGGGAATCATGGATATCCAAACAACACTAAACAAAGAATTTAGTAGGACAAAGTCTTAAGCATAGTCGATCATTTGATTCAAAGAGATCACGATGCTACTAGGCGAGACTCCTTAGGAGCTAGATTAGAGGCTAAAATGTACAATTCATGAGGCTAATATGAATATGACGGATGGACAACATCGCGAGTGGTTTTTAACTTCGCTAACACTACATCTAAGGAGTGCACTATAGAAGCAGAAGCTAACAACTCAGGCAGAGGCCTTAGAAATTTCTATGAGGCTGCATGAGACCCCGATGTAGGATCCTAATTTGGGAGTTCAATAGTTCCATGCATAGTTGAAAACTTTATGCCTTGAGATGGAGAGTTTAGAACATGACAGGACAACTCAACCAGAAGTGGGCAAAGAGGCGTGGTGCATAAAAGGCAAGAGTTAGGGTCATAACAAGGACCACTACCCGGTTTTCATAAATTATCTTGCAGGAGGAGGACCAATGCCCTTAGGACTGGAAGCGTAAGCAGGACCTAGCATGACACCTACTTTGTGTTGCACAATTTGTCAAATAGCAGGAAAACATGCCATGGACAATTGTCATTTGTTACAAAAGTATACGCAAAATTCGCAACAGTTGTTCTGCAACTGTTGTAGGTCAGTGGGACATAATGAGCGCACTTGTAGAAGCTATGAGTTAATGATTGATAGAACTCCTACCTACATAGTTCAGGCCGAAACATGGCCCCTTGATTGAATTGTAGGAATGGCACAAATAGGATTTCAGGGGCGTAGACAACATCGAGGAGGAGGAGGACCTAGAGGAGGTTAGGGACTGCTGATATGCTACAATTGTGGAGGGCCATGACATTATGCCTATGATTGCACAAATCCAATGTGCCCTTTGTGTTTGTATTGCAACTTGTTTGATCATGAGACCGAAGATTGTCCTACACTAATAGCTAGGATACATGACAAAGGACTGCTACTGCCTCCCCTGACTCAGAAATTGCAAATGATGAGGTTTGAGCCATGTGAAGAAGATCTGAATGTAAACATTGTGCTCAGAAGTGGAATCACAATGGAAGATGACAAAGGAAAACAACCAAAAGATAGTACTTGGGTTCGTAAAGCTCCGAAGAAAGAAGTCGAGTTTGATTTGGAGCACACTTGAGAAAATTTCATGGAAGCTAAGATGAGCTTCGCTGATGCCTCCACTTTAGGAAGCAAAGATAGACTAGAGCCGGAGATGGACCCGTCCCTGAGCACAACATTCCTAGAAACATGTATGAAGTTACTGTGTGACATTAAAGCTATAAAAGGATTACAGGAACTCATTAACAGATGCGTTGGGACTGTGCCAGGAGTACAACACATAGTCAAGAAGATTGGAAAACATAAGACAAGAACGGGAAGAGAAATGAGACTAACCCCATAGATTGGAGAATATAAGATGGATCAAGTTATCCTAGATTTAGGATCAAATGAAAATTTTTTGCCGAAGTAAACATGGGAGAGAATGGGGAGACCTACATTGTAGTGGTCTCCTATTCATCTGTGAATGGCGAACCATCATAAAATAATACCCATGGGACGAATGCAAGGAATAACCATGGATATTGATGGAGAGAGTGTGCTAGCAGACTTTGAAGTGATAGAGATTGTTGATGGTAGAAATCCTTGCCCCACGCTCTTAGGAATTTATTGGGCCACTAACATGAATGGGGTGATTAATCTGAAAAAGTGTAAAATGATATTTGAAAATAAGTCACTATGTGTAATTATACCCCTGGACCCTGCTGAAGGATTTCACTATACCGAGATGGTGCACAACTATGAAAGCGATGATGATTTGGATTGCATCTATAATATAATAGTGCAAAAACAAGACTGGGTGAATCCCACCATGGATGGGCAGATTGCATGGGAGCATGAAAGATCCTATACTTCAGATTCAGATGAGGAGATAAAGAAATGGCAGAGTCAGTTACATGAGGTAACTACACTAAATTATAATATGATAACAAGGTTGCTACGCTCCATATCGAGAGAAGTAAGAGACTTGCCTACTCACAAAGGTCTAAGTGAGGTAGATACCTTCTTGAATAAATTTGAAAGTGAGGTGCCTGAAAAGCAACACTTTCAGCCTTGGATTGGATACTATGCGCTATGCTTGCGAGGTGGTGGGGTACGCACAAAGGGAGCTTTGACAACTAACGCAAGTGTAGGGGAATGATGTGCTTAGGATTTGGGAAGCCAAGGGTGTGACTACAGATAAGTACAATGGGCAAGATGATCCACATGCGCATCTAGCCAAATGGATGCAGACCTATGAGGAAAAGCTACAGCCTGAGTGGGTACACCTATTCTATCACACCTTGGATGTTATATCAATGAACTGGTATATAGAAACAGAGCTCCACCATGAGATAGGTGAATGTGATGTTCTGCATGAAGGGTTCATGATGACCTGTAGTTTTGAGGATGAGTGGGATAGTATTGATGAAGTGCTACAAGAGGCAAAAGTAGCCATCTTTAGGATATCATAGCAGCTAGTAGAATCAGTTCAGCTTGAATGGGTTACTCAACTGGGTTGCACTGGAATGTTATAATGTAACTATTGAAGAAGAAGATGAAGATCCACGGAAAATTGACATTCCATAGATGGAAGGCCACTGCGAGGTTTAGGGACCATAGATTAAGAATGCTGACATAAACGCGTCGATGTAGGTGAATATTGGTATGGAGGTGGAACCTAAAACTGTCAAAATTGGAGACTATTGGGACGACTGGACAGTGGATAATGTCGTTGAATTACTCCACGAATATCAGGACTTATTCTCGAACAAGTTACAGATTTGAAGGGAATAATTAGAGATATAGGGGTAATGAAGATCATGTTAAAACATGATGTGAAGCCAGTTAACTAGAGGCCACATCACTTAAATCCAAAATACAAGGAGAAGGTTCGTGTAGAACTAGACAAGATGCTCACAGCAGGCATCATTGAGCCTATGAAGGAATCCAATTGGGTAAGCTCGATGGTGGTGCAAGAGAAGAAGAAAATGGAAGAAATAAGAATATGTGTGGATCTCAGAAAGTTGAATGATGTGCGTGTACATGATCCACTCCCAACTTCGTTCACATATGAAGTGTTGGAAAATGTAGGTGCTCAAGAAGCATATTGTTTCACTGATGGGTTCTTAGGGTACCACCAGATCAAAATCGCTCCGGAGGATAGGAGCAAGATAACCTTCACGATTGAGTGGGGTTGCTTTCAATATACTATCATGCCATTTGGATTGAAGAATATTCCTGCTATCGTTTCGTGCGTAGCTTTTGGGGAATCTAGGGAATATATTCATAAGTTCTTGGAGGTCTATTTTGACGACTACACTGTATTTGTATGGTTAGGTTCCATGTAGTGAACCTACTCTTGATGTTGGATACATATCAAAGATACCAAATCACACTCAACCTTAAAAAGTGTATGTTTCTCATTCCTTTTGGGAACCTATTCAGGCATGTGGTTTGTAGACAAGGGCTGATGGTAGATCTCGTGAAAATCACAGTGATTCTAAATTTGGAAGCACTGCGGAGTGTGAAACAGCTGTGTGATAATCTATGGAATATGGGGTACTACAGGAAGTTCACCAAAATCTATGCCCAGATCACTGTGATGATGGAAAATATTTTGAGAAAGGATGTCAAGTTCTGTTGGAATGATGATTGTAAGAAAAGCTTGGATGTATTTAAAGAAAAGATGGTTGTTGTGCCAATTTTGTTATTCCCGAACTAGAAGAAAGAGTTTCATGTCCATATTCACTCGTCGAGTATAGCACTGGGGGAAATACTAACAAAGGATGGTGGAGAAGGCTTGGATCACCCTATTGCATTCATGAGTCACAGATTATCTAAAGTAGAAAATAACTATTCCACCACTAAATCTGAGGGACTGGGTATGGTATACGCGCTTTAGAAGTATCAACACTACTTGCTAGGTGGTCATTTTAAGATGTATACAGATCATTTCGTGCTGATGTACTTGGTCAATAAGACTGTGTTTGGGGGCAGCATATGCAAATGGATTTTATTGTTCCAAGAATATGATTTTGAAGTTGTTGTGAAGTTTGGATGATTGAACGTGGGACCAGATCACCTGTCCCTCATTGAGATAAGAGAGGAACCTACTAGTCTAGAGGAAGGATTACCTGATGTGTAGCTCTTTTCTGTGCACATAACGGATGGACATTTTGAAGATATAATTCACTTTCTCATGACTGGAACTATGCCAAAAGGGTACTCTATCCAGTAGAAAAAGGAACTAGTGGTGTGCATGGAAGATTTCTTTGTCATTGCAGGGCACATATATAAGATGGGGAATGATGAGATAATAGAAAGGTATGTACCTGAGTTTGAACAAAGCAATATCCTCATGGACGCTCATGCGGGTGTTGCATGAGGACATTATGTAGGGAGAGAACCCGTGCAGAAGATTCTTCACGCAAGGTTGTGGTGGTCGACCCTTCATCAGGATTCAAAACCACATTACAAGGCCTATGATGTATGTCAAAGAATAGGTAAGACATTGTGGAGGGATGAGATGCCTTTGAATCTGCAAATGACATTGCAACCCTTTGAAAAGTGGACAATTGACTTTGTAGGACCTATCAAACCTCAAGGAAAGACACGCATGAGATATATTATCATTCTGATAGAGTACCTGACTCGTTGGGAAGAAGCATAGCCAGTAAAGGATTGCATGGCCACAAAGTTTATGTTTGAACACATATTGATGTGATTTGGATATCCAAAGATCTTGATGAGTGATCGTGATACACATTTCTAGAATGAGACGATCAGTGCACTAACGGAAGAATTTCATGTGTATCATCAGAAAAGCACACCGTATCACCCGTAGGCTGATAGGACAATAGAAGCATTCAACAAAGTACTCAAGACCGCGCTAACCAAACTATGTAACATGCAGAAAAATGATTAGGACCTCCATGTACATACAATATTATGGGCTTATAGGATGACATGCAAGAAATTGATGGGACAGACACCTTTTAGGCTTGTCTATGGAGTGGTAGTTGTAATCCCTATGGAATATATCATGCCTAGTCTACGCATAGTAGTGCTCACAAGTATGATGGATCACAGAGCCCTAGAGGAGAGGCTCGCACAGTTGGAAGAGCTTGAAGAAGAATGATTTTTGGCCAAATTTGACCATCAGGTCTAAAAGCAACGCGAAAAGGCTTGGAACAATCGACATATTAAGTTTCTTACCTTCAATAAGAATGATTTGGTGTTGTTGTATGATAGTAAGTTCGATAAATCCCCAGGGAAGCTCAGAATTCATTGGCTGGGACCATGTGTTATTAAGGAGATCACAAATGGTGGCGTGGTGTAGTTGGTAAAGTTAAATGGAGAACTCTTCCCAGGAAAAGCTAATGGCAGTTATTTGAAGGCATACATAGGTGGCTCGGCCATCTGACTAACCAATAGAAGCATAGTCTTAGCACTCTAGGTAGCTGAAAGGAGGCATGGGACTATAAACTACTTTTCCCAGGAGCTATGCGATGTCAGGTCTTCTTGCAGTAGTGAAGTGTCAAAAGGTCTGCGAAAATGCAAGGGTAGTTTTGCTACCACGTGAGTCAACTTGAAAGTGACTGTTACAGTCACTATTCACAATGTGATGCTTGGTTTGAGACCAAATGGAGAGGGTGACAGGCATTTAAGGTGAACTTTATCGGCTAGATTCTTGAAAATCTGCCACCAAGTGAGCATTAATGGACCAAATGTGGGGGGAACGGTTAAATTCAAATTCAAAAGGCACTATAAATTACAAAGGGGTGTCCAACAAACAACACTTGGAAATTTGAATATCGAGCTGTTGTGCACACAGAGATTCACGAACCCATATTTGTTTGATCTTCTGAAGGCGAATTCGTTGTTTGAGCATTTACCCAAGCTATTAAAGGAATTGTGGAATAGCACTATGGCAGCGCCTGAGGAAGCCATGGATATTGGAATAATGACCACTAAGGAAGCTGCATAGGCCATAATGGAAGTGAAAGTCCCAGAAAGTTTCGGGATAGTTGCAGAAATCCCTAAATCACCGCGCATGTTGAGACCCAAGAAAGACAAGTGGGTTATGGTACCAGTGCGCGTATCCCCTAGGAACTCGTTAAGGACTAAGCTTACCTTGGAAGAAAAGGGGAAGGTGATCAATTTGGAGGCTGATGAGGAGGAAGAATTTCAAGAAATCTTAGTAGAGGAGGAGGAGGATGTACAATAGGTAGCCGCTCAGTGCACTACCAATCTTGCAGCGATCTAGGCAGGATTGGGAGGTCTTCGTGAAAAGATATCCGCACCGACAGAGTGACTTGTGGGTGAATCACAATGTTTGTGTTGGGGCATATTGGGCGCAAGATCCCCCAAGGGAATTTCTGGGGCTTAGAGCCAAATTTTGGTCAAAATTTGTAACCCCGATGTAAAAACTTCGCATTTTGTGGGCGCAGAATGTGTAGTTTGTAAAAGGGTCTTAGAGTTGTCTTCCTTCAATATTGTAATGTAATGTTGGGTGTACAGATCTACCCATGGTCTATGGACCATGGGATTGTATAAATAGAGTGAGGCTCTAAGTAGATAAATAGATCATGAAATAATAATGATAAGGATGAAGAGTTGAGACATATCTGAAGTGTAAAGTCTAGTTTTGGGTCGTAGAGTAAGAGAAGGCTCTACAGCTGAGTGCATAGAGGCCTAGTAGTCTGCAACTGAGTACGTGGACCCCTGCAGCTGAGTGTGGAGGGAAAGTCGAGTCTGTAACAGTTGGAGCATTAATAAAGAGAAGTTTCATATCCATTCTGCATATTTAATTCATGTTTTATGCATCTATTACATTGAATATACACTACACTTTTAATACTTATATGATATGCGAATATGTATGAATGTGTTGAATAAGTGAATTCAAGATATAATATCTGTTTACGTGAAGTTGACTAACATCTATAAGGAGATAAGTAAGATTCATGGTGTAGATTGGGGAAATATTATAGTTCACTGCCATAACAGCGTAAAAGCATGTCACCGCCTGGTTAGGGTTGCACGAAAGGCGATTATAATAGATCACGAGGGTGTTGAAGGTTAGAATAGCGTGCGAAGTAACTTGTGTGAATATAGGCAATGTTGAACTAAATTGACACTTCATACATCTCAAGGGTGGAGAAACTTGGTTCCAACATCCACCCATACTACTTCGTGTGAGACTTCAGTCCACGGCTTGCAGGCTAATGCCGAAAGGGCCAGTAGTGTAGGGATTTGTTTGGCTAAATAATTTTGAACCTCGGTCAGGCCCCATTAAGCCAACAAATGGTTCCGTTGTTGGGACTAGAATCTACATAGAGATGTCAGATGTCGTATCATTAGAATCCAACTAAGAAGGAAATTAAAGGCTGGTTGGACAAAAGAAGTCATGAGTTCACGACGCAGGAGAACAGGAACCCGTGACTGTCAAAAGAAGAGTTGTTAGACTGCTACCTATACACGGAGATCCACGAAATCTTCTTTGAATCCTTCCCTACTAAGCTATATGAGTGGATGGCGAAGCTAGAAAATAGCCAAGGAAGGTGGAAACTTGACAATCTTATTGTGTGGACCCCAGAGTTAGTGTGAAGGTTGGAAGCATCAGAGGATAAGATCATGTGCGTTGTTGATCATTAGCTCGATCGTATTATAGGAGGATTCATTACTGAATTCACAGTTGACACCTCAGTTAGCTATAGTGAGGCAGAACGACGCTTTCTCAAACGATCACAAGGTATGTACGTAAAGTATTTGAATACTTGGATTAAAACGCTATTGTGAAAAAATAGGGTCATGTAGTTACCTTGATGTTCAGGGCTATGCGAAGAGGAAAATCTTAAAGGAACAAAGGAAGTAAGGGACCATAAACTAGCCCCTTGATTCTATCTCCATGAGGGGACAAGGAAGAGCTTGCGAAGGTCTCACCGTGAAGTGCAATCCATCTGATAAGGTAAAGAATTCCATGAATACCACCTCCACCCACACCAACACCAGCTTCACTGCCATTACCTCCATCTTCACCCATACCACCTCCAACACCACCGTGATTCAATATGGCAAGCACAGTGAAGTTACGTGTGTTCAAATGTTTGGGAAATGAGGATCTAGACCAATTTTGGTTCATGGTAAGGGCTATATGGGAAGCGCAAGGAGTTACAGATGACAAAATAAATAAAGTGACATTGGTCAGCACCATGCAAGACCGGGAACTAACCTGGTATATTAAGCACTCCAATGATAATCCAAATGTAGGAATTGCAGATATCCAAGCAGCGATGAATAGAGAATTTAGCAGGCTAAAGTCTAAAGCACAGTCGATTATTGGATTCAAAGATATCACGATTATACTGGGTGAGACTCCTTGGGAGTTAGATGAGAGGTTAAAATGTATGATTCACAAGGCTAATATGAATCTGACGGATGGACAACATCACAAGTGGTTTGTAGCTTTGCTAACAACACATCTAAGGAGTGTGCTATCACAACAAAAGCTAAGGATTCAAGCAGAGGCCTTAGAGATTGCTATGAGGCTACATGAGACCCCCAATGTAGGATCCTAACTTGGGAGTTCAACAAATCCATGCACAACTGAAGATTTCATGCCTTAAGATGCGGAGTCTGAAACAGGACAGGAAAACTTGACTAGAAGTGCACGAAGAGGTGTGGTGTGTAAAATGCAAGGGTCAAGGTCATGATAAGGACCACTAACTAGTTTTCACAAATTACCTTTTAGGAGAAGGACCGAGGCCCTTAAGACTAGAAGTGCAAGCAAGACCTAGCGCGACACCTGAGTTGTGGTGCACGATTTGTCAAATAGTAGGGAAACATGCCACAGAAAATTGTCATTTGTTACAAAAGTATATGCAAAATTCGTAACAATTGTTCTACAACTTTTGTAGGTCAGTGGACACAATGGGCATAGTTGTAGAAGCTATGAGTTAATGATGGATAGAATTCCCACCTATAGTGTTTAGGGGCACAGACGAGGCCGAGGCAGAGGAGGACTTGGAAGAGGTCGTGGACAACTGATATGCTACAATTGCGGAGGGCTGGGACATTATGTCCGTGATTGCACAAATCCAATGTGCCCATCATGTTTGTATTGCAACTTATTTGATCATAAGATAGAAGATTGTCCTACACTGATAGCTAGGATACACAACAAAGCAACGCTACTGCCTCCACCAACTTAGAACTTGCAGATGATGAGGTTTGGGCCATGCAAAGAAGATTCGAATGTAAACATTGTGCTCTGAAGTGGAATCATGATGGAAGATGACAAAGTTAAATAGCCAGAAGAAAGTACTTGGGCTCAAAAAGCTCCGGTGAAAGAAGCATAGTTTGATTTGGAGCGCACCTGGGAAACTTTCATGGAAGCTAAGAAGAGCTTCATTGATGCCTCCACTTCAAGAAGAAAAGGTAGAACAGAGCTGGAGATAGACCCATCCATGCTCACAACATTCCTAGAAGCCTATATGAAGTTACTGCATGATAGTAAAGTTGTAAAAGGATTACAGGAACTCATTAACAAATGCGTTGGGACCTCACTAGGAGAATCACGTGTAGTCAGGAAGATGGGAAAACATAAGACAAGAACGAGAAGAGAAATGAGACTAACCCCACAGATTGGAGAATATGAGATGGATCAAGTTGTCTTGGATTTAGGATTGGATGTGAATGTTATGCCAAAGCAGACAAGGGAGCGAATGGGGACACCTACGCTGCAGTGGTCTCCTATTCAACTGCAAATGGCGAACCAACAGAAAATAATACCCATGGGGCAACTGTAGGGAATAGTCATGGATATTGAGGGATCAGGCATGCTAGAATACTTTTAAGTGATAGAGATTGTTAATGATAGAAATTCCTACCCTGCACCCTTAGGAATTGATTGGGAAACTGACATGAATAGGGTGATTAATCTAAAAAAGTGAAAAATGATTTTTGAAATGAAGTCACTACACATAATTATACCCCTGGACCCCATTGAAGGATCATGTTGTATGGAGCCGGTGCGTGACTATGAAAGTGATGATGATTTGGACTACATCTATAGGATAACAATGCGAAACCAAGACTGCGTGAATCCCACCGTGGATGGGAGGATTGCATGGGAGTGGGAAAGCTCTTGTACTTCAAATTTGGATGAGGAGACGGAGTGATGGCAGAATCGGTTACATGAGGTAACTACACTGAATTGTAATATGATGACAAGTTCATTGCACTCCATATCAACAGAAGTAAGAGACCTGCCTACTTATGATGGTCTAAGTGAGTAGATACCTTCTTGAATAAATTTGAAAGGGATGTGCTGGAAAAGTAATGCTTCCAGGCCTTAGATTGGGTACTGCGTGCTACGCAAGCGAGGTGGTGGGGTAAGCACAAAGGGAGCTTTGACGACTACCACTAGTGTAGGGGAATGATGTGCTTACGATTTGGGAAGCCTACGGTGTGATTGATAGATAAGTACAATGGACAAGATGATACGTTCACACGTCTGGCCAAATGGACGCAAGCCTATGGGTAAAAGCCACAGCTTGAGTGGGTATACCTGTTCTGTCACATGTTGGATTTTATACAAATGAACTGGTATATAGAAATAGAGCTCCACCATGGGATACGTGAATGGGATGTTCTGCACGAAGGGTTCGTGATGACCTTTAGTTTTGAGGATGAGTCAGACAGTATTGATGAAGTGTTACAAGAGATAAAAGTAGCCATCTTTAGGATACCACACGAGCTAGTAGAATTAGTTCAGCCTGAATGGGTTACTCGGCTGAGTTGCATGCTAAAATGTTATAATGTAACTACTAAAGAAGAAGACAAAGATCCACGGAAAATTAACATTCCAAAGACGAAAGGCCGCCATGAGGTTCAGGGACCACAAATTAAGAACCCTAACATAATCGCACCATTGAAGACTAAGCCGGTGAGTATTGGCGCGGAGGAGGAACCTAAAATTGAAAAGCTGGAGACTATTGGGATGGTCCGACGATGGACAAGGTTGTTGAATTACTCTACAAATATCAGGACTTATTCTTGACCAAGTTTACAAATTTTAAGGGAATAATCGAAGATTTAGGGGTAATGAAGATCATGTTAAAACCCGACGTGAATCCAGTTAAGTAGAGGCCGTATCGCTTAAATCCGAAATACAAGGTGAAGATCCATGTAGAACTAGACAATATGGTCGTGGGCATGCATCATTGAGCCTATGGAGGAATTTGATTAGGTAATATCGATGGTGGTACAATAGAAGAACCAAATGGAAGAAATAAGAATATGCGTGGATCTCAAAAAGTTGAATGACGCGTGTGTGCATGATCCATTCCCAACTTTGTTCATAGATGAGGTGTTGGAAATGTAGGCATTCAGGAAGCATATTCTTTCACTAATGGGTTCTCAGGGTACCACCAGATCAAAATTGTGGCAGAGGATAGGAGAAAAACAACCTTTGCGACTGAGTGGGGTTACTTTCAATTTATTGTCATGCCATTTGGATTGAAGAATGCCACAATTATCTTTTCGCATGTAGTTGTTGTAGAATTCAGGGAATATATTCATAAGTTCTTGGAGGTCTATTTTTATGACTAGACTGTATTTGGGCTGGTTAGGTGCCATGTAGCAAACTTGCGCTTGATGTTAGATACATGCTGAAGATACCAAATCACACTCAACCTCAAGAAGTTTATGTTTCTCATTTCTTTTGGGAACCTGTTGGGGCATGTGGTTTGTAGACAAGGGTTGATGATAGACCTACCAAAATCATGGTGATTCTAAATTTGGATGTACCATAGAGTGCAAAACAGCTATGCGATACTTTGGGGCATACGGGGTACTACAAGAAGTTCATCAAAAGCTATGTCTAGATCACTGGGTGGATGGAAAAGATGTTGAAAAAGGATGTCACGTTCTTCTGGAACGATGAATGTAAAAAAAGCATGGATGTATTGAAAGAAAATATGGTTACTGCATTGATTATGGTCTTCTCGAAATGGAAGAAAGAGTTTCATGTCCATGTTGACATTTCAAGTATAGCGCTTGGGGCAGTACTAACACAATATGGTGGAGAAGGCTTGGATCACCCTTTCACATTCGGGAGTCACAGATTATCTAAAGCAGAAAAGAACTATTCCACCACTAAACACGAGGGGCTGGCTATGGTATATGCGCTCTAGAAGTATCGACACTACTTGCTAGATGGTCACTTTAAGATGTATACAAATCATTCTGCGCTGAAGTACTTGGTCAATAAGCCTGTGTTGGGGAGGTGCATATGTAGATGGCTTTTATTATTCCAAGAATATGATTTTGAAGTTGTTGTGAAGTCTGGACAATTGAATGCGGGACCAGATCACCTGTCGCTCATTGAGATAGCAAAGGAACCTACTAGTCTAGAGGAAGGATTACGCAATGCACAACTCTTTGATGTGCATGTAGCGGATGGAAATTTTGAAGATATAATTCACTTTCTCATGACTAGAACTGCGGAGAAAGGTACTCTATCTAGCAGAAGAAGGAACTAGTGGTGCACACGACAGATTTATTTGTCATTGTGGGGCACTTATATAAGATGGAGAATGATGAGATACTGTGAAGGTATGTACCTAAGTTTGCATGAAGCAATATCCTTACGGATGCTCATGTGGATGTTGCGGGAGGACAATATGCGGGGAGAGCAATCGCGTAGAAGATTCTCCGCGCAAGGTTGTGGTGGCCAACCTTTCATTAGGTATCAAAGGCACATTGCAAGGCCTATGATGTATGTAAAAGAATAGGTAAACCATTGCGGAGGGAAGAGATGCCTTTGAATATGCAAATGACATTGCAACCCTTTGAAAAGTGGGAAATCAACTTTTTTGGACCTATCAAACCTCAAGGAAAGACATGCGTGAGATATATTATCACTACGACAGAGTACCTAACTCGTTGGGCAGAAGCATATTCTGTAAAGGATTGCATGGCCACAATGGCCATGAAGTTTGTTTTTGAACATGTTTTGACATGATTCGGATGTTCGAAGATCTTGATAAGTGATCATGGTATACATTCCCTGAACGAGACAATCAGCGCGTTGACGAAAGAATTTTAGGTTTATCATAAGAAAAGCACACCGTATCACTTGTAGGCTAACGAGATAGTAGAAGTGTTCAACAAAGTACTCGAGACTGCGGTGACCAAAGTATGTAACTTGCAACAAAGTAATTGGGACCTGCGTGTATCCATAGTATTATGGCCTTATAAGACAACATGCAAGAAACCGACAGAACAGACACCTTTTAGGCTTGTCTATGGAGTGGAAGTTGTAATGCCTATGGAATACATAGTGCCTAGTCTACGCATAGTAGCGCTAATAGGTATGATGGATTGTGGAGCCCTGGAGGAGAGGCTTGCGCAGTTGGATGAGCTCGAAGAAGAACAATTTTTGGCCGGATTTCACCAATAGGTCCAAAAGCAGCGCGAAAATGCTTAGCACAATTGACATATTAAGTTGTGCACCATCAAGGTGAATGATTTGGTGTTGTTGTATGATAGTAAGTTCAATAAATTCCTAGGGAAGCTTAGAATGCATTGGCTGGGACCATATGTTATTAAGGGGATCACAGATGGTGGTGCGATACATTTGGTAAAGTTAAATGGAGAACTCTTCTTAGGAAAAGTCAATGGTAGTCATTTGAAGGTGTACACAGGTGGCCCAACCATCTGACTAGCCAATAGAAGCATAGTATTAGCACTCCAGGCAGCTAAAAGGAGGCACGGGACTATAAACTACTCTACCGAGGGTCTGCACATAGTAGCGAAGTGTTACAGGGTCTGCGACAGCGTGAGGGTAGTTGTACTACCACACGGGTCAGCTAGAAAGTGACCGTTACAATCACTATTCATGATTTGATGCTTGGTTTGGGACCAAATGGAGTGGGCAACATGGATTTAAGGTGAACTTTATGGGTTAAATTCTTGAAAATTTGATTCCAAGTGAGCATTAATGGACTGAATGTGGGGGGAACGGTCGAATTCAAATTCAAAAGGCACTATAAATTACAAAGGGGTGTCCAACAAACAACACTTGGAAATTTGAACACTAAGTTGTTGCGTGCACAAACATTCATGAACCTGTATCTAGTCCATATTCTGAAGGCAAATTCGTTGTTTGAGCATTTTCCCGAGTCGTTAATAGAATTGTGGAATAGCATTATAGCAGTGCCCGAGGAATCCATGGATATTGAAGAAATGACCATTGAGGAAGCCACATAAGCCATAATGGAAGTGGAAGTCCCGGAAAGTGTCAGGATAGTCGTAAAATCCCTAAGTTGTCGTGCATGCCGAGACCTAAGAAAGACAAGCAGGATATGGTACCAGTGCGCGTCTCCCCTAGGAACCCGTTAAGGACTAAGCTTACTTCAGAAGAAAAGGAGAAGGCGATCAATCTGGAGGCCGATGAGGAAGAAGAATTTGAAGAAGTCCTAGTAGAGGAGGAGGAGGATGTATAGTATGTAACCACTCAATGCGTTGCCAATCTTGCAGTGATCTAGGTAAAATTGGGAGGTCTTCGTGGAAATATCTCTGAACTGATAGAGTGACTCAAGGGCAAGTCACAATGTTTGTGTTGGGGGCCTGTTGGGCACGGATGCCCCAAGGGAAGCTTTGGGGCTTAGAGCCCAGATTTTGATCAAAAGTTGTAACCCCAATGTAAATACTCCACATTTTGTGGGCGCGGAGTGTGTAGCTTGTAAAAGAGTCATAGGGTTGTCCGCCCTCAATTTTTTAATGTAATGTTGTCTGTATAGATATAACCATGGTCTGTGGACAATGGGATTATATAAATAGAGCGACGCTCTAAGTAGATAAATAGATCATGAAATAATAATGATAAGGATGAAGAGTTGAGACATATCTGAAGTGTAGTTTAATTTTGGGTTGTAGAGTAGGAGAAGGCTCTACAGCAGAGTGCAAAAAGGCCTAGTAGTCTGTAGCTGAGTGTGTAGACCCCTATAGTTGAGTGTGTAGGGCAAGTCAAGTTTGTAACAGTTGGATCATTAATAAAGAGAATTTTCATATCCATTCTGTGTATTTTTCTCCTATTTTATGCATATATTACATTGAATATGCATTGCACTTTTAATGCTTATATGATACACGAATATATATGAATGTGTTGAATAAGTGAATGCAAGATATAATATATTTTTACATGAAGTTTACTAACATCTGTAAGAAGATAAGTAAGATTCGTGGTGTGGATTGGGGAAATAGTACAGTTTGTTGCCATAGCAGTGAGAAAGCATCTTAGCCCCTGGTTAGTGTTGCGTGAAAGGTGATTATAATAGATCACGAGGGTATTGAAGGTTATAATAGTGTGAAAAGTAACCTATGCAAAGATAAGCATAGTTGGACTAAATCAGGACCTCAGACATCTCAAGGGTGTAGAAACTTGGTTCCAGCATCCCCCCACACCACTTTGGGTGAGACATTAGTTCACACTTCATGGGCTGATGCCGAAAGGGCCAGTAGTGTAGGGATTTGTTTGGCTAATTAACTCTGAACTTGGGCTAGGTCCCCTCAAGCCAATACTCACCCTGTGCATCCATTCTACCCTAATTTAGTTCATGTGTCTACTGCACTAGGGGTTCCTTCAGATCCTTCATACCTTTATCTTACCTGTGTTGATTGCAATGATGTGCATGGGGGTGAGGTTTCACTATCATGGGATGCAGAATCTTAATCCCTCATGCTTGATCTTTTCCACTCACATTCTTTAACAAGCTAAGAAGAGGGCCCTACATCTCGTCTAGCTCAAGTTGGTTCCTTCATTAAGCTCTCTTCCCCCCCAAGCCAAGAAGAGCCTTATGTATCAAATACCCAGCTTGATAAAATTGGTGGTTTCAATGATTCTCATTTTGCCAGATATATATTCACTCATGCCTTTGGTGATTATCCTACGAAGCCACTAGAGTCTGTTGACCCACCTTTTAAAAGTTTAGGGACTCATCTGGAAGTTGAGGCACTTCAGCTTCTGTTGATGGTTATGTCAGGTTCTCATGTTCCTAATGAGACCCTTGAACCAAGTTGAATTAGGGTTTCTGCACATCATGCTCCTCACAACATTTTCTCGTCAAATGTGAGCTCATCTTGGAAACCCTCTGATTCAAGTAATGTCTCTCTGAGCAAATATTTCCATCACATTTGAATTGATGTGCATCAACTTATATATCCTAATTTGTTTGCTAAAGGAATTACTCTGGCCATTGTCTCAAATATTTTTTTATTATCTGTAGCCAATACAATCTATCGGCATATGCAATCAAATAATACCTTTCAATCTCCTATGTGGAAAGGGGCCAATCGCATGATCTCCCCTTTGCCTGACACTCTTTCGGTTGATTCAGTTCATTCTTGCGAATCTAAAGAGTCTCATTTGTTGAGTTTTCGATCTATAAATATGCAGACATTGAATCCCATCCACAATATTTTCATTAATAGTTGTCTAGTCACAACCAACAATAACTGTATATAGCGATCTACAAATCTTGCGAAGCTACTGATATTGGATGGTGTGTCGTTTGAAGGTTCAGAGGTCGGCTAGGATGATGAGGCACTTTAGCTTCCACTAATGGTTATGTCAGGTCCTTACGTCCTTGATGCAGTCCATGAACAATTTCAAACTAGGGTTTCTAAAATTAGGGTTTATGTGTTTGAATCCTCAAGGATCTCAGTTACACCCGACAAGGTCCCCTCTTTTCAAGGTTATCAAGTTTATCATCCTCTACATCATTATAGGGTCATTGATCGGATCCATCTGGCTCATTCCTTTACTAGCTGGCAACTTCTTGCCTTACTTGCATTGGATTTAGGGTTAGGCATAAATGGATGTATGTTATGGCTAGATGACTATAATTTTCATGCTTGTGGTTCGGTTTACCAGGATTGGGTTGCAATTCACACTAAAAGGTTTTCTCTGACACATTTCCCTGTAGGTGGATGAGATGTTCTTTCTATTGTGCATGCTTTACAAGTAAACACGTTATGTTTTGTGCAACTCTTTCCACAAGTCCTAATTTCCATAATCTTTGTTTTTACAGGTTGGGAACTGCTGTGGTGGCTGCATTAGAAGTTTTATTTCACATAACCGGACCTATGCTTTGGCTAAATTAGGATTTATGGTTTAGAATAGTTAGGTTTTAGTTTTACTTATCAATCAACTAATTAGAGTTTTCTTTAGTAGTTAAATTTGTCATGCTTCATTTTTTTTTACTGTAGATAGTTAGTTACCTGCTTGTTCATTTCTACACTCATGTCCTTGTATTTGTTTATTATTGCATGGCATTCATGAAATCACTGCATATGCGTCCCATTGGTCCTTTAATTGCAATTGCTTTATCTCTTATGTACACAGTATTACATTACATCATTAGCCCTGCCGGCTGCATTGCATCATACAATTTCGTCCTCACTTGGCACACACTCACCTTTGACCTAGCCTGGAAATTTTCCCTATGTTGGATGTTGCTTCATGAGCCTTCATGAACCTGAATATTTCAAACTTATGGTGCCGTGAATAGCTTTCTAGCACCTTTTTCCCTTTTCTCTTACTCCAAGTGCATTGCTTCAACCTCTTCACACCAGTTTGTAAACCCTAAGAGAGTTTTGTGGTCACTTAGCCCTAGAACTAAAACCCTAGCCCTTTGATTGTGTAAATTTATGATGGTTATGGGTAGCCTCTCATAGAGCCAGGCTTCAAATTCACATCCTTAATATCTCTCCTATGAGTCAAAATTATTAACAGGGAAAGTATGAACAAATTGCTCATGGGGAACCTTAATTTGTTTAAATGATCTATACCCATAACCTGAACCTAGAGCCCGATGTGGTCTTGAATGTTTGAATGACTTGTGTTATTTTTTACTTGCTGACTAGAAATGAGATGTGAAAGCTTGGGATGAGGGAAAACCTAAATCACGATATCTCTTAGTTTCTGTCAAACAAGAAACAAACTCTCTTGCTCGTAAAATAATTCAGGATCCCTCATCCACCTTGGCACAATGGACACCCTAAAATAAATGCAATGCACATGTAAAAGAAAATGAAACCAAATAAAGGGTAAACGATCAAGAAACGCTTCTTGCACAGAGAAGTAATGCAACGACTCCGTCGGGGTATTGACGAGGCTCGCTGATAGCGGAGCAACGTTTATGATTTCTTGAAGTGACTCCACCAGGGTACTTTCCAGGGTCACTGGTAGTGGAGCAACACCAAAAGATTACTTTTAAAATTCTAAATACAATAAGCCATATGCCCTGTTCTTTGCATCATCATTAACTACTGGCATGTGTGAAATATTAATTGGGCGTTTACTCACTAGCAAGACCTAGCTGGGGCATGGTGAAAGGCATATCTGCATAGGTCAAGGCAACCCAAGAGGTTTCCATAGTAACCATTCAATATTCATTGCATCATGTATGGACTCATATTATTACAGGGATGTTGAACAGAGATACTGGATTCTACCAGTGGTTTGCCAATTATTGTAGCTACTATAGCACCACCCAAATTTTTGGGCATATTCAAAATTTTGGGTACCCCACCACTCACTCCAAGCTTATAGGGTTTGGTAGGACCTCTATCCAACCCCTTTGGTGTGCCCACTCACATTTCATGCATTACATTCACGAATCATGTTTTATCTCAGATATAGGCATCAAAATTGCATTAGGGTTTCAAAGGTTAATGGTTTCATTAATACGTTCAGAGTCTATCATGATTTTAAAGCTCATCTTTGCATGATACACATCGCGATTAGTGGATGTCCTATATTTGAACATGCATGCATTCAAGGTGGCTTCTCGTGAGAGTGACAATATTAGAGTTTGGGAGAAACCCTAGATTGTTAGAAGAGTGATTCCCCCCTTGTTGTCACCAAGTTCACTTGCCTCTAGGGGCGCACTCTCCTTGACATCACATGGTGTCATCGTGGGAGTCATAGTAGCACATTTTCCTGAGGTCCTTGGTGGATCCTTCACCTCAACATGTGTGTTAGGGCTTTCAAAGGGTATATACTACCATCGCAACCTTGTAACGCTAGACATATGTGATCAAAGTATGCATGTCATTTTAAGCTCTTCTTGACTCACCCTAAAGCATAATCACACATGTACATAAGGGTTTGTAATAATACCTCATGACAGTAACCTTGCTCTGCCTTGATCCTCGCCCCCTCGAGTGCATTAAGATTCCAGAAATTACCATCTTACTCGACACCCTTATATTGATAACTACACCATTGCTTTTAGCTTCACATAAATTTCTTGCAATTCATAAGTCCATTAAGGTGGCTAAAATTTGTGTTGATTTCCAGATTTGAGCATCTCTTGTTTTACTCATATAATTAGTGGAAATTTTACTATCACCTTGGGATGAAATTATTTTAATTATCTATTACATTTTCTTTGCAAGGATTTAAATGGAGATACATGGAGCACAAAGGGTATTATATGCTCATCACAGGAAATTGAGTGAATATGGTTTAGATGCCCATAGAATTAGGCAACACTGGCATCAGCTAAAATCTTGACATTGACACTACTCCAACATTGGAAGAAGGGAGGGTCTGGTAGTATTGCAAACATAACAAACTAAGAAGGCAAGGAAATGAATGCATGCATAAGTTAATAAAGAAATGAAAACTTTAGAAAGGGTGTGGTGCAATCAGAAAGGAAGAAGATCCTTTCGGTACTGGACATTGGTGGTAGATTGTTATAGAAGACGTTCGATTTTAAATAAGGTAACATTTCTTTTGTTATAGAAGACGTTCGATTTTAAATAAGGCAACAGTTCTTTTAATTCAACATGATATCCAAAGGGGCATTTTATAAATCTCCAAACCTTAGCCATCACATAAAGTGGAGCTATCTCGAAATGATCCTTTGCAAGAAGTGTATCTGATAAAGAACCAATTCGAATGACCATTGGAACTATATACTATTGACTATGCTCTCATTCCACCAACGCACACAAGCTATTCTGATGTGTCATGTATAGTTTTAAGTCGTTGAAAAAAATACTTGGTTTTGGCCACATAACAACGTGGTGTAGATTACAGGAAGCTCAAATGCTTGGAGCTGACATGGCACTAGTTAACTAAATTATTATGACTAAATACATTGACGGAAACTCGACCACGGAATGAACTGTGTCATGTGTCACTTTATGATACGAAAGGGATGATCACATCTACTAAATGTTTGGGGTGATAATTTGAAGGAAAATAGGCTATGGGCAGTGAGCCAGGCTAAACATTTGCAATGAGGCAGACTCTCGTCCCATCATTTTGCTCCTCACGCCATTTTACAAGAGCGACCCTCCATAAAAGTGCAATCCCGCAATGAAACCTCTCACCAGATCACAATTAAAGAATCCCCTAAACCACAAAACCTACGCTAATTTGGTGACCCTGCAAACCTTTATTAATCTTAGTTCAAGAACCTAATTTTCTCTAGAATATCTGACCCTGCACAAGTGGCAGTCTCCTACTGCGACCAGTGTCTAGGAGATATTGGCCCATGCAATTTTATACCACCTGGCGACCTTCCTCCAGTCATGACATGCAACCTCCCTCCACGTCACTCAATCGCAGGGGTCAAAAAATCACAACTAAGAGAGGAAGGGATCCAAGCTACCTAATCTCTCCTGTGATTTAGCGATCCCCATCTATTATGACTCGCCTCACCACAAATTCCTACTGCTCCAATAGCACGCCAAATTTTCAGGCCTATGAACAAAATGAGATTCATAGAGCTCAATACAGGTGACGTTTATGGCATTAACCTCATACACGTGAAGAAAATAATTTTTCAGTACTCGCAGTGGGTTTGTAAAATAATAACAGTGGTTATCTTCATCCACCAATCAAGCGCATCGTGAGGCAGAATCCACGACAAAAAATGTCCAAAATGCCTTGCATCGTAAGTAGGGAAGATATTCTAGAGCCACAAGGTTTTGTTTGTTTTCCAAAGGAGAAGGAGTTTATCTTAACTAAGACACCTTGAGAGTATTTATTTATAATTTTGAAGAAGGGAGTTTCAGAACAACCAACATCCCAAAGCTTCTTAGTTGTACAACATGGTAGTCTACATTGTAGATAATTATGATGAGATAAAGGCTCAAATAAGTCAGAGATTAGTTGATGCTATTAAACATCGTGTTGACAGAGTTGATGAATACCTACAATCATATGATGTATCCAGTCATACAATTTTCCCCTTGCCATGCACTCTAAAATGCAACCTCTCTCAAGTTGCTGGGTTGCTAAATCACACCCCTAGTCAACCTCCACGCAATGCGACCATGCAACCTCTAGTAAGTCTCATTTCCACCAAGATCATTAGGTCGCACCTCAGGCGCGCCACAGGACGCGACCTACTTCATATTGCAACTATGCGACCTCTAGGAGTCACCCTCCCACTCATAGTAATTGATCGTAGTTTAAAAGTCCCACGATGTAGCCACAAGTGTGACCTCCATTATAATGTGACTATATGACCTCATTAGTCGCAGTCCTTGAATACAACTAGTTGCTATATTGCAATTGAGGAGTCCATAGCTCCATGCAACCCACTCTGCTATGCCACTGTGCAACCTACCTAGAAGTGTGTTTTGCATATAAAGGGAAACTATGATTTTCATACACAAAATGCGGTTGGTTGAGGTTACGATTCCCAAATGGGAATTGAATAGTAATTGGTGAAATATGCGTCTACACATTAAGAAGCTAATAAAGCAAGAAATTCCCTGCTAAAAGGATGAAATCAATGATGATGAACAACCCATCACCAACACTCATGAAAACAAACTCTTTCTTTCACTTCAAATTGATCATTTATTAATTGATTTTATTTTCGATGGTAATTTCTTCTTGTCTTATCACCCTATGTTTATCTTGAGTTTTAATTAATAATTATGTTGTTCTTGTAGGATGATGAGGGGGCATGAATGTCAGACACAAAAAGATTCACTACCAGTGGGAAGACAATTCAAGCTTATGAAGATTATGGAGCATGTTTCAAAAAGAAGACTCATTGTGACTTGTTCCAAAGGGTTGCGACCATAACACATCGAGGAACAACATCAAAAGGTGGGCATATGTACGTAGGCGCAATACTAGACAAATAGGCTTGTCTCACGATTAGGTAACATATTGATAATGAACATCCTATGGTTTCCCAATAACCCTTAATATTCTCCTCTTCTCTTCTTTCTCGGATCGTGTGAATATTGCTCATCATAATTCCAACAATCGTGTTGAGATAAATTAGGAATGTAACAATCATTGAGTGAGCTCAAGAGTCATGAAGGGAAGTTCAAGAGTCATGAGGGGAGGTCAAGGGTCATGGTAGGTGAACAGTGAAATCATCTCTATGAATGTCTCAAGCACTTGATTTAAGGCCAATAGAGATAGTTGATTGATGCTTGAGAGCTAAGGCCTCTCATCTCTTGGTAGCTAGGAGAGTGGGTTTGCAGTAGGGCTAGGGTTTTGACACTGGATGATGGTATGAATAGTCTATGTTCCACTACTAGATATTGACTAGTTGCATGATATGTATTTGAAGTTGCATCAATATTAATAAGATGTTTTTTCTTCCCTTTGCACTAATTCCCATGATGACTCATAGTGGTTGTATTAGTTGTCTAGTACCTCACCATATTTGTATCAATGTTTTCATATATGTGAGATGTTATGTACTGGTACATAGTGGTTGCATGTATGTTTCGCTTTAGAATATGTGTTTACTTGTTCCTTACCATGTTGGTGAGCTATAATGAACTACTTCGCAATTGACCTCCGGCATGTTCTTGTTTATTATGTCCGATGGGGTTTTAGCTAACTAATCGCCCTCATCGTTAATCTCTTCTTATCATTGTTGTGATTTGTTTAAACCTCTTTCTGCAATTTGTCAATATTGGTCTATTTTTCTTTCACTGCCCGAGCACTTCATTCGAGCCCCACTCTGGAAGCGTCTCATTTGATAACTAAGAGCAAAAAACAGGCATGGTGGCAGTGGGGCCCACATACTGGATGGGGCTCCTATCACAAATGGTGTGAGGTCTAATTGGGACTTCACACTGGGGAGACCCCTTAGTCATTGGCGGTACATTTTGTCCCATCAACAAGTTGTTTTTTGGAACAACATCCATTGAAAGAAGGTTATTTTTGGTAAAGAGTATTGATTCCAAATTTTTACCCATACTACTTCTACATGTATTGAATGATGGCCTTCTTCCAAGAGATAAGAATCCTTGGCAGTGAAGGTTCCTTTTTCAATATATCCCATACAAGTTTATCTAGATGATTGGATATAGGGACCCTTCTTAGTTTGAGGTTGCTCCGGAACTGCTACTAGTGACCTTCCTCTGGTTTAGTTTGCCAGAATTCAAGTGGTAGTCATTGGTGCCATTGGGATGAGGCCTCAACATTGTGCCAATAATAAACAAGTATGGTGTCGCCTTGTGCTCTGGTATGTTCTATCATACTATTGAGATATTGTTTTTCTTTGAGTTTTGGAAATTTCTACTAGAATTCCTCCAAGAACATGGCCAAGTTACCATCCTTGACTTCCTAAAAACAATGTTGATCGATTAAGTGCATGCCTGTGTTAGCTAAGGATCATATATATGAGCCATATAGAGGTTCTTAAATAAATTAGATGGCGTGTTGAAGTATGGGGAGCATATTTATGATTCTAGATATATTTCAATAGATTAATACCTCCTTAAATCCATTTCCACCAAATTTTGCTACCTAAGACTCTTACCATAGTTGATGGATCATGTAGTCTAAGCCTTCATTTGAATTTTGATTTGTAGAGGTTGCCCCAAGTCACTGGCTCCCATTTATGCTCCATATTGGAGCCTTCCTAAAGAAATTTATATTGAATTTTTTAGAATCTAAACTTGGATAATCCACAGTTTTCATTTTTTCTTTGTCGATGTTCCGAGTCTAGACCAAGACTCGTCGTCAGGACTTGATTTACAAAGGAGAGAGATAGTAGTGATAAATAAGGTTATGGTTGAGATGTCAAGTATGTGAGCTGACCAGTCTAATGATTTGAATTAACTAGATTTTTCAATATTTTATATAATATTTTTATAATTTTTGATATATTAAAGCTCTTTTACTTTTAAGGCTCTTTTTAATTTTATTTATTATACATGGATAATTATTATAGTTTTTTATTAATTGCTTTTAAGTGAATTGTTTATGTAATAAGTTTTTTATTATATTTTATTTAATAAAATGATTTCTCATAATGATTTTGTTTTAATTAATTGTAACTTTTATAGTAATTTTGTTTATATTTGTTTAATTTTTACAAGTTTTTAGTTACTAAGGAGGTTAATGAATTATTAATGTTGTTTTTCTAAGTTTATATGTTGTTAATGTATTATAAAAGTTTTATATGGCTAGGATGGTTTCTAATATTTTAATATTCTTATAATTTTTCTGATATATTAAAGTCTTCTTAATTTATTTATTATACTTGTATATAATTATTATAGTTGTTTATTAATTGCTTGAGTTTTTTATTAAATTTTATTTACTAAATAATTTGTCATAATGATTTGTTTTAACTAATTGTAATTTTTATAATAATTTTGTTTATTTTTTGTTTATTTTTATTTAATTTATTTAATTCATGCAAGCTTTTTAGGAGGTTAATATATTAGTAGTGATGAGTTTCTAATCTTATAAGCTAGATAGTGTATTATACAAAGATTTTTGGTTAGGAGAGGAGCCGATTCAATCTAAAGAAGGGAGGTTAAGAAGAAAAAGGGAGGGTCAATTTAATCCATGGGGGTGAGGAGAGAGGTCCAATTCCTACTAATTTCTGAGCCTCCATCTCTATTGAGGTTATGTGGGTGTTTTATGATCTCAAGAGCTTCTTGGACTTTTTGCTTGAAATAGTGTTTTTCATTTGCAATGACTTTTGTGTTTTCAAGGCATATATGGTGATTTATGTTACCTGCATGTTCTACTAAGGCTAAGGAACGAGTTCTTTCCCTACGGATATCTACACTATGTTCTTTTAGCCTGATACTGACTGATCTACCTGTTTCCTCGATATATTGTTCTCCACAGGAAGAGTTGATAATATAAACACGTTTTTGCTGGAGATGTTCTAGGTTGTCTTTGACTGATTTCATTCTTTGTCTAATAGTTGCCAAGGGTTTGAATGAGATTTTGATATTCTTTTTCAAGAGAATTTTGGCTAGTTTGGCAATTACACCATGAATATATGGAAGGTAGGCTTAATTAGCTGGGGAATTGTTAGTTTTGTTTTTATTGTTTCCAGATTTTGCTTTTCTAATGGCTTTGAATATATATTTATTATTGTATCCTAGTTTGGAAAATACTCTTTTTAAGTAGGTGATTTCTTCATCGGTGTGGTTCTCATCTGAAATTTTACAAGCTCTAGTGAAGAGGGTTTGAAGAACCCCCATTTTTTGGGTTGGGTGGTGGTCAGAGTCTGCGTGTAGATAGTTGTCAGTATGCGCCTTTTTCCTGAACACTTTGTCACCTATAGAACCATCCTTGTTTCTAATGAGGATGATATCTAGGAAAGAGATGCAATTATTCTCTTCAATTTCCATTGTAAATTTGATGTCCTTGGAAATGCTATTGAGATGGTTTAAAAAATATTTTAGTTCGTCCTCCCCATGGGGCCAATCCACACTGGTGTCGTCCATGAACCTAATCCAAAACTTAGGTTTTAATGGGTAGGTTTCAAGAGCCTTCTTTTCAAACTAGTTAAAAATCTACTTAATTCAAATCATTAGACTGGTTAGCTCACATACATGACATCTCAACCATAACCTTATTTATCACTACTGCCTCTCTCCTTTGTAAATCAAGTTCTAATGACGAGTCTTGGTCTAGACTTGAAACGTCGACAAAGCAAAAATGAAAACTTTGGATTATCCGAGTTTATATTCTAAAAAACCAAACCACCAAAATCTACAATCGATTACATTGAATTTGTTTGAACTCTGGAAGGATCAATGTTGGTTCCATTAGCATAGAGCACAAGTAAATGGAAAGGGCTTGAAAAACAACTTTTAATAAAATTAGTCCACCTATAATGTTAAAAGTATGCAAGGACCATCCTTCCAACTTACTTTTCACTTTCAATATTAGGTCCTCCTATACACTCCATCTCCATGAGTTCTTAACCAATGGAGTGCCAAGATGTTTCAATGCAAGCTTCGCTGTCTAGAAACCATGATATTAGATATATGCCATTGTACATGGAATGGAGTATTGAAGAAAAAAAAATTACTTAGATTTACTAGCATCCATAACTAAGGTGAGTTTGAAAATCTCCAAAATGGAAGAAATTGCAAGCTTTTTAGATAAACTACATTCTAATCCCCATTCTATCATTCGCAAAATGTTGGTCAATGAGTGGTAGGTCTTCTCCAAAAGGGAGGAGGCCTTATATCATATCCATGGTTTCCACTTCTTTGAGGGACCACCCTAGTCTCTCCACATCTAAGACGAATATAAACAGTAAAAGAGGGTTTCCCTACAAGATGTTATAGGAGGATTTCAACTGGGTTGAAGGGGAACCATTGACAATAATTGAAAAGGAAGAAGAAGATATAAGGTTCACAATCCATTTTATCCATTCCATGGAGAAGCCAAAAGCATGGACGATGGGGAAGAAATATTTCCAACTGAGCTTTTCAAATTTTTTTGAGAGGTCAAGCTTGAGCAGCATACTTGGTTTATGTTGAATCTTCAAGGAGTGAATGCCCTAATGTGCTGCCATAATACAATCAAGGATTTGGTGACCTTTTATGAACTCGGTTTGCTCAAGCGATATTAGCTTGGGAAGGAGAGGTTTGAGTCAACTGGAAATTATTTTTGTTATAATATTATATATAACAGTGTTGCAAAGAGAAATGGGTATATATCCATTTGGCTCCTCCACTTTTTATTGATTTAAAACTAATGTGAGGAAGGTAGCATTGAGAGATTTTAGAATGGGTCAGGTTCTCCTGGATTCTTCCACTGCAAGCCAGACCTTTTGGAAAAAAATAGGCTTCCAAACATGAAAGAATTACATGACACATTCATTAGATCCAACCGATTTATTACTTGGAATTTCGTTGACAATTGCCTCTACTTCCTCAAGAGTGTTTTCTTGGAGCAGGCATCATTCTGCTCGGAAGTGACTAGTCAAGGTATGTGTCCTGTAATGTGGAGAATCGCTTTAGAATAATTTTATAGTAGAAAATTAACTCCTTTGTGATCCTTTCGAATTCATGTAGCTTATCACATGCTTGAGGTTTTATCGAAATTATCTAGTTATGGTGACGATGCTCAATCATTTATTTATAGAATAAATTTGTGTTCACTTCCCTTTCTTTGATCCATCAAACTCTTAATTTATGTTTCCATAGGATTCCCTCCTATTTTATATGATCCTGAAGATTGGTGAGGGTAATGACTTCTTCCTCAATTATAGCTTCAAATATTCCATGTAGGATAACTTCTTATTATACAATCTTTATTTTTTGCTCCAACTTATATTTCTCCTAAAAGATATTTCTAAATTTGGATTTATTCCAACTTTTGAGCTACCATTTAATGATCTTAAATTTTTGTTGGAGCCTATAAATGGAATAGCCTTATATGCCTTGCATTTCTCCCCACCATTCTTTAATGTTTTCCTAAAATCAGGGTGTTGTAGCATGGATCTTTCAAATTGAAAAGGATTATAGAACAACCTAGATTATATGTCAATACTTGGGCATATGGGCTAGTAGTCTAAGCCATGGCTCGAAATAATGAAAACCTCTAGAAAGATATCCCAAGGAATTATAGATTATGTGACTATAAATCTTTCCAATTTTCATGCCACTTACTGCTCTCCTCCCCTAAGGCTATTCCAAGTGAAAGTTTTGTTGATGGTATAAAGACTGACCAGGTATAGGTTGGACATTAGTTTCTGTAATAGAGCATATTCTGCATCAAGCCTTATAATACATCCTTGTTTCTCATCTAATGAATTAATAAGCTTGAAATCCACACCAAGAATTTAAGGTGTGGGGGAAATGAGATGACATGTTCTAGTTATTGAATGAAGGAAGGCCAACTTATCTATTAAGGAGGTTGGATCATAAAAAATTAGATAGGAAACTTTTTTTAGCGGATCCAATTAGCATGAATTGGATTGTTAGAATATGATAGGAAGTGATCATAATTACGACTTGAATTTACTAGGAATTCCATATGATAATCAAACCATTAGTGTGCCCTTGGGAATCTGTGGCTATCACAAGACAATCATTACCCATTTACTGGCCATGCTAGAGAGGGATTTTCTTAATGATTCGGTCTCCTATACCATCATCACTTAAAGAGTTTCAGATTTTCATTTTTATTTGAGAAGCATATGTTTACCCTTATAGTTTAGGCCCCATACATTCCACAAGATGATATTCATTTTGGAGGTTTCTTGGAGGTTGGGAACACATCCTTTATTGCTTTAATATGCCATGAATTGACCAACATACCTCCAAGTTCATGCAAATGTTGTAGATTTGTTTTCTACCCTCTTTTATTTTCCTCTCTATGTGGATTTGTTCAGTCTTTCAGACGTTGAGATTGGACTTTGAGCATGCTAGAGTTGGAGTGACCAATAATACTTTTCACAATCTCTTGGAGAAATTTGAAGTATGCCCTAGCTAGGAATTTAACTTGGTGTTCAAGGAGAGAGAAGGGGTCTTTCCCTTTCCATGTTTTTCTAAATTTGGTAAGTCAAGGGAGTCATGTTCCATTTCATCTATGGGGTCGAGAGAAATTTTAGGGATATCTCACAAAACGACTTGGGGTTTGGAGTGAGATGGAAAAGGAAGCAGGGGTTCAACGATTGAGGTGGGTTGGGTCATGGAGGTGTGCAAGGGCAAGGTTGAATCCTACATCTCCACCATTGGTTGTGGTTTGAGAGGAGGAGGGTTAGCAACATATAAGGATGAGAGAGGTTTGAAGGCGCTTTGAGAGGAGGATATCTCTTTGGAATCATACATTGAAGGTTATCAAGACGAAGGCTTAATGTTAATGCAATTGACCCCCACTTGCATAAACATGTTCACATCTTAGGCCGAAGGAACAAAAAAGGTAGAAATTGCATGGAAATTTCATTATAGATGGCTATATTCATGCCAATGTTTGCATATCAATAGGATGTGATCATAGTCAAGAGTTTTCTTCCAAAGCTCATTGTGATAATATATCTTGATGGGCTCTGGAAGCAACTTTGAAATGTTCATATACACATAAATTATAGAGTAAAAAATATATTTGACCTTCTTAGTCACTTTTGAGGACTTGACATAGTGGCCAGGAACATTCCCAATACCTGCCAAGCTCTCCTTCTCCCAAAAATATCGCGGCAAAGAGTACCTTTGAATCCATAATGGGGAAATTATGAAACCCTCTTTTTCTGATACAAATTGTTCCATCCAAAATGAAGGTAAAGCTGAGGTAAATTGAAAAATTATGGCTCGTTCTCAAACACTCACGTTATGTTCTCCAAATTGGCAACGACACTTGTGAAGAAACTCTTCGTTTCCAATTCCAATTTTGCCTACCCTTTAGGCTTCACTTTGAGTTTGATCCATTAGTTTGGGGCTTTTCCTGATGGCCATATGTCTAATAACTTCCCAATAAGGGTGTGATACTTCATATATTGAATATATCCTCTGATATGACTGGAGCAAACTTTGAATTTTGGGTCAAAAGTTGCCTAAGGTAATCAACTTCCAGGTTTTTGTCTCCCTAGTGGGGGAGAAGGTTACTGGGGTTTTTGTTGATTTCCATATAGGTTTTATCCCACATTGAATTGTTTTGTAGTGGAAGGATTCCCTGAGTTGTTGAGTGTGGAAACAAATTTACTGTAAGAAAAAGAATTACTCCCTTTGCCAACATTTTCGATAGAAAGAGTGGTATATGGATGACCAATTATTCAGTAGCTAGGGTTTGGTTGCTATCAAGATTTAGTAAATCTCTCTCTTCTTAGTCATAAGGTTAATGTATAGTAAAATTATTTTTAAAATAAATATAATTTAACAAAACTATTTTGAATAATTTTATTTATATAACTTTGCTAGATGTGGAAGAATAGTAAAGACTAAATAACATTTAGCACTAAACTTGCAACAAATCCAATTTTTTACCTTCAACCATTTCAAAGCAAATCCTTTCTATAGTTTCAATTTATTTATAATTTTTTTACTTACTCAAAATTTAGTATGGTATAATAAAATCTTAATCAACAAATCTTTTTATATTTATTTGATTCGTATAGACATTTAAAATAAAATAAAAAATAGTTTTTGTAGTCCTAATTTCCAATTTAACAAACCATAACAAAATATTTTTGATATTATATGATCTCATTTTAATTTAATAGAAAAACCTTTAAAATGACCCAACAAAATTATCTAATATAACTAAATTAAAATTAAAATTAAATATTTTTGTTTCTTTCAAGTGTAACAAAATATCTCCACCTTTCGAATGATTATAAACATACACAGATGAATGTTCCCGGACATCAGTAAAATGTTATAAATAGCAACAAAGTCGTGAATAACCTAATAAACCAATTGTATTTGATGTGACTTACGGAAAAAATTTACACGTCATAAATATGATGTCATGAAGATGATATCAGTGTGACTATTAACTCAATAATTGGTTATTGGATTTAAGGTGAAGGGAAAAATACAAAATTAAAACGGTAATGTGATGTGATGTGAGTGAGAAAATCCAAATAATTACAAAAGTGATTTTTAATATAAATTTATAAGAAATTTAAAGATTAAAAAAATATAATAATAATAAAATGTTGACATATATATTTGTAGGAAATTTAAAAATAAAAAAAAAAAAAATATGTTGATGGGAAGTCATCGAGAAGATGATAATATATAGTGTTCTATGAATCAAGAATAATATTAATATATGGAGTGTTCTATGAATCAAGAATAATATTTAAAAAATTGGTTATAAAGTATTTTTTTAATATATAATTTATTAGAAAAATAAAAATTTGAAAAGTTAGAAAAATTTTTTAATAGTAAATTAAGAAAGAGAGTTTTTACATTAAAAGAAGAAGAAGCAAAGATAGATGTATTTTTCAATTTATTTATTTTTTTCATTTTTTAAATTAATTTCCTGATGAATGATAAATTTGGCCATGGGTTTATGAGATATTGTTAAAAATGTAAGGGCTAGTAGGAGGAGCAACGATAAAGGATTCTTGTGATCAATAAAGCGAGAAAATCTCATCCTTGTCCATAAACTTGATGGGAATGAGGTGTACATGTTGAATCGATTGCTTTTTTTTTTTTGGATATTTGTGGTAGGATTGGTTAGGGTGTATAGTTGTCCGTTAAGCTTAGTGGATTTTAAAAAGTTTGAACAATGCATACAACTTAGGAAGAGCGGATCAGGTCTATGGTTGAGCTGGCATGTATAAGGGAACATGGAGGCACAAGAGGAAGTAGATTATGAACTTTAGAGAAGCGGGGATAGATTAATCTAGATAAGCACCCATGAATTCCTTTCAAAGATAGTTGGGGTCAGCTACGTGGACATTGTGGGCTCAACTTCATTTTTAAGACCTTTCTAAGGCATAAACTATGGTAGAGACTCAGGGTTTCGTTGGAGGGTTGGATGCAAAGGTGTCTATTTTTAGATGATCCAAACTTGAGTTTTCTTTAGGTCCCGAACTTAGGAGCTAAGGTTTGGGACCAAACCTCTTCAAGATTTTCATGGGGTTTCACATCAGCTCCACATCCATCCCTTTCATATGTTTTGCAACTCTTTCCTAACTCTCATTTGGTGGAACAATCCGAATAGTTTCTCCTCGGGGTTTTGCGTGGTTCTAAAAATTTAGAAAAAAATATTTTCTTTAAACGATTTCCTAGATTAGGTTTTTCCTCACACCACAAAGCCCTTTTCGACCTTTGAAAGAGTGATTTCTCCTGTAGAGGTTCTTCAACGGACCTTAAGCAGTTTTATCAACAAGTTGTTGGGAGCCAAAGTTGGAGAGCTACATAAATCTATTGGAAGTTGAGATAAGGTCTCCAAGAAAGAAAGACCTAAAATAATTTAAGGTGAAAAAAACTCCTTGAGAGTAAAGGTTTCGAGTTCGAAATGGAAGAAAAGTCATTGTTTGAAGAAAAAACAAAATACCTCGAAGTTAAAACTAGTTTTGGGGGAATATGTCTTGATGAGGAATGTTATTGATATGGAAAAAAAAACCCTTATGGGGCGAGCTATAGGTTGGAACATCAATTTTAACATGATTAGAGAATGGGCATAAAATGATTTAAACCCTTGCATCAAAATCCTCTTTGGAATTTCTATGTTAGCAAAAGGATGGATTTAATTAAATTTTTAGAATCACTCTGAAGTGGTTTGGACTTCACATAAGGTTTCGAAAATTGATTCTACCCTAGTTCATTTTAAATTTTCGACTCCACTTTATGATGAAAGTAGGGAAATGATGGACATTGTCCCAACTTGGGTATGTTTTCCTAGTTTACCTTCAAATTATTGGGAAAAAATGAGTTTGAAAGATTTATGGAATTTCTCTGGGGACTTATTTGGAACATGAATCTTCTTATGAACAATTTAATGACAAAATTTTGGCTAGAATTCTTGTGAATATAGATCTTCATGATAAGCTGGCAAAGATGATGAACATTGAGAAAGAAGAGGAAAATTGGACATTCTTGACTACAAAGGTGTTCCTTTTAAGTGTAGAAGATGTCACAAATATAGACATTTTTCAAATATTGAGAGCTTCCATTGCATAAGAAAGCTTGCGATATCAGGATTCAAAAAAACAAAAATCATGTCTTAAAAATTTCTATTTTTGAGGAAGTAGGTGCATTAGATATGAGCTTCCATTGCATAAGAAGGTCCTTGATATTAGAATTCCAAAAGTAAAGAATCATGTCTTGAACATTGCAGTCACTAGGGAGTTAGTGCAACAGGTTGAGGTTCTCGAATAAGTCCTTCAAGAAGGAAATATTGGGACAATGTTCATGCAATTAATGAACACAACCTCATAAGAGAATGCTATTTTGAGGTTGGTGGAAGTGGATTCGAGACATGTGTTGAAGGAAGCTATTAGTCCAACTCAATTCTCTACTTCTTCCATTCATGTTACTCCTTTAGTTAACTCTTTTTAGATAGGGAGGAAGTTGGGGGTTTTCCTTGTTCCATTATTTATTCAACTACATCGTGTTCTTTAGTTTCATCCTATTCCCCTATAGTGGCCACTTGTTCATGTCCTAGTGTTGATTTCGGTTTTTCTTCCCCTGTGATGTATGTTTCTAAGAATTTCTTTGATGAGGTAGTGGAGGAGGATATTTCATATAAGGTCTGAACCAGAAATCTCTTTCCCTGCATGAAAGGTATTATGGGGTGGGTTTGAAGAAACGTTTAATTTATTCTCAAGGGGGAAAAGGGACAAACATGTAGTGACATTTTTCAAAGACCAAAGAAGAGGCTCGAGAGGATGTTGTAGCAGGAAAGCAACAATCTATTCATGGGGCACTTAAAGAGTTGATAGTCCTTAGCAGAGTTACCCAATGAAATCCCTCTCTTTCAATTGTAGGGGTTTAGCATATCGCTTAAAAATAGTGTACTTTCCAAATATTAGTAGATTTAAACAAACCAAACATCATCTCACATTGGGTGATGAGATATCTACCTCAAATTTGTTGGAATATCTATTGACTGGATAGAAATTTATTGTTCTTGATGTGCAGGGTCATTCAAGGGGTCCATATAGTGGGTGGAATTCCAAGAACATAAAAGTCTAAAATTTCTACAGCCTCAATTTTGGAAAAGGTATTGAAATTTCCTCTTAAGAACTTGGCTCTACATTAACCCTCATCAATTTCTATGGCCCCTATTTGAATAGGATAGAATTCTAGGACAATTATTTTGTAAAATATGTAGCAAATTCGAACTATTTGACAACTCGTGGGGATATTAATATCACCCCAAGGGCTTAAAAGGTTTGGGGTCATAGGGTAAGGCATGATCCATTAATTGGATATTTTACCCACAAGTTAATAAACTCTAAACTAGTGGATGCTGACCCTATAAGGCTCAACTTACCTAGAGGATTTGTCGAGCTAGAGAAGAGCTGGTGTTGGTGAAGAGGCTCTAGAGAGTGTAAGATGTTAGCCCTATGCTCAAAACAATCTATTAGGATTCTTCTTAGGAGTAAATTCATATTTTAATATAAATTGATGGTGTACATGTATTTATTAAAACAACCTTGAGTGTGCCCAACATCTGGCATCTAATTAGCCAGATTTATCAAAACTTCATTACCTGAAAGATGTTGGGTTTGGGAGGGCCCTTATTTTTCCATGTGAGATAGCTCCTCTTAGATGCATCTCAGGGAAAGGTCCCCAAAACCTAATGGTCGATTCTTAGAGCTTATGATGTGCGCGTGTATATCCCCAAGAGGCTCACTCTTGATAACTACTAGTGTCTTGATGGACACATTCTCGTTGACAAGTAATGACAGAAGAATAGGCATGGATTTTGAGAGGGACAAATGAGATGATAGATAGGTGGGTGTTGGACTCAAGGGAGAGATCCATTTAATGAGGGAGGGGGGCGATAACAAGGAGTTAGAGGGAAACAAAATTCATTGATATAATAAACCACTAGAAAACTACAAAAATACAAAGGATGCATGGGAATGGATATGGATTGTTGGATATATTGCCAAGGAGGTTGAATTTAAGAGGAAACAACCCATTAGATGAGGAGTAAGGTAGGGATATAGAGCTCCTGGTAAATATGAGTGGGGGATTAAAGCATCAGGAGGAGATAGATCTATATACTAATGACATTAGAGAAGGAGTAGGTTAAAAAGGATAGAGGTTCAATTCTAAAATCAAAGGAAATAATTAAATAAGGATACACACACAAACCCATTGACGGTGTTGGAAATCTGTCAATGAAGGGGATCTCCTCAATGTGAAGTACCAATTAGACCTCATATTGTTTGTAGTAGGATCCCCAACTAGAAATATGACCAGTTTCCATAACTATGATCTTAAAGATGTGCCTTGGCTGCAATTAACACATAAGAAGACACACATATATTTAGTATCAACAAGTATGTCAAATTTGTGTAACATCAATTGTAACGAGTAAGATGTTCTTTCACACAAATGGGAAAATGAGTGAGCCTCTATAAGAAAGGTAATAATATTATCCTAAAAGGGATGCATGAACATATAAAGAATCAATAGTTATCTTGCAAAATAGTCCATAAGATAATAACAATCATAGAAAACAAATACAACACACATCCAATAAGAAGCATACTAAAGTTAACGAAATAGTTCATTGGAGTTATCATGAATGAAATAACATATATCATAAAATTTTTAAATAATATCATTACAACACCCACAATACATGCATGAAAGTTTGTTGGCTCTGAGAGCTTCTAATCATTAAGTGAAAGTTCCAAGTATACAATATAATGGTATGAAACTAGCCCCTATAGTGGAACATGAAGCTACCACTTTCTTCTCCAAAGAATGATACCCACTCCTATGCTATACTAGAGAATTCGAGGCTACCAATCTCAAGTTCCAAGCCTCTTACTTGAGTTATGAGAGTTTATTTACAGCATATGAGGTGACTTTTCACCTTCCCGTGTGACCTTTGAGCTCCCTCGTGACTCTTGAGGTTATTTTGTCTCTATTATATCTAGTGACTCTTCATATTCCATATTTGATTCTTGGACTTCCACTACATTTACATTTATCATTATTTCTAAATACAAAATCACATAAGACAAAATGACACTAGAGCCTAATAAGATAAAACTCTATACATTATGCTTGAACTCGAGGAAAATATGGCTCAAAAACTTCCACTCGTAGCTCTGATATAACATAATGTTACCAATCCTTGTACTTTGTTACTATGCCCTCAAGATTTAGTGGGAGATATGGATCGTATTTGACTCTTTCTTCCATTGCATCTGGATAAATAATTTTGGAACCAGTTTGAACATTATTCCATAATAAGAAAAAATTAATGTCTAACTTAGTAGGTCCAACCACAAACTATTGAATGTGCTACCTTGTGCTCTCCAAATCTTATTTAGTATCTACCTACCTTATATTTCTCAATAATTATTCAATTTCCTACTTGACATCATTTATTCCCTTTTTTTCTACAAATTCTCCAATATAAGGAATATTGTGCACTCTAACCAAGGGGTCCAAACTATGGTACAATCGTTCATACAGGGTTATGATGTTGGTCGGATAAGTGTAGAGCTTTTTGTTTCCTTGTAGAAGCATTCTAACATTATCCCTTTCTAATTATGCTTCATACCTTGCTTTCCTGGCCAACTATGATATTTCATTTCTGTACTTAGTTCCCCATTCTTAGATCACATCAATGGTTGCATGAATTAACTTTAGACTTTCACATTCTCACTCGATAGATTTTGCATTACATGCAAGGGCACCACCACCTTATGTAGGGCCATGATTTCTTCATACAATTGTCTCATCATGTCACACAATGATTGAATTTACTTACTTATATATGCTCACAACTCCCACATGTGAGAATAAGTAGAAGATAAAATTTGGTTCTCGGTGAGGAGATGATCAATTCGTTGTCTTTCCGTGGCTAGGTCCTTTACCATTTTATTGTTTTCTTCCATCAAGAAATATATGTTTACTTTTGTAGCTTTTGCAAAGGAAAAGTTTTCTACCATGTCTACCTTTAGATTCTTCTTAGTATTAGGCACAATCATCCTTTCTGTATGAATGTAAATAGGATGGACCAGGTGATTAGGAAAAGATTTATGCCTTTCCTACACTATTTTTTTCTTCAATGGATCAAAGGTCGGGTTGGAAATATCCATGACCATATCATCATTTGGATGAGAAATTCCCATCTCATTGAATCGGATGTGGCCACCAATAAGAGGAGATGAAGGCTGACTATTGGCTTGTTCTGCAATGGGAAAATGTTGGCCTCTTTGTTGTCTTCCTCTTTCTTGACCTCCATGTCTTGGGACTATATTTTATCCTCTATTTCTCTTACAAACTCATCATCCTTCTTTTTCGTACTTTCTTCATCCATCATTTCTTTCTATTGTTCTTCCTCAAACTATTTATGTCTCCTTTCTTCTTCTTCCTTCCTTCTTAATTCTTCTTGTTCCAACTTGTTTTATTTTGCTTTCCTTTCTTGTTCCTCCTCTTGTTTGCTTTCCTTTTCTTCTTCACATTGTTTCTTCTTTAATTATTCTTATTACTTTATGCTCTTCTCTCTTGCAAAAACTACTCTCAAAATAACAAGATCTGATTTGAACTTTCTTCTCCTCTCTGCTACAATATTATGAAAAACTTTCCTCTTATACTTACAAATGGTGACTAGAGTGGGAACTTCCTTTTGATTCCCTTCCTATACATCATTCTACTCATCAACTGCAATGGAAGGGCATGCCTCACTTCCTGCTGTGTGTATTCAATAAGCATTATAAAAAATCTTTATCTTCTCTTCATCTTTTTAGTGATAAGACTTGTAAGCCCCAACAAAATGTAACTTGGCACAATTTATTTTACATACTCCCCTAGGATCATACACGTGAAAAATCATCTCACCAAACTTAAGGTGGGTAAGTTCTTCAACTTCTACTTCTGCAACCTTTAATTTCTTGAGCTCATAGGATCCCACTTGTAGAGGGAAGGAAGGTCAATGTGCCTTATTCTTCTTCTACAATAAGTAAGATAGACTTGTCCTAAGATGATAAGAAACCTCCTACATGACCAACGTATTGGTCACATAACTTGGAAAAATATGTGGAACCTTATGGGAATTGATCAATTTGAGGTATGTGCCCTGAGGTGAGGCAACCCAATCTGCTATCTATGCCACTCTTTCCTAGACTCACAGGACATGTAAGGAGATTATTCCTAAAATATCATATGAAATAGAACAATTAAAAAGTTCTCAACAAGTTTCTCATATACCCTTTGTAACTGTAATCTGACAATACTTTGCAACACACATTGATAGGGAGCTCCCTTAGGGTCCACCTCCATTCTAGACATGGGAATTCATGGCGAGCACAAATACCATCTAGTAAGTAGGAATACATGTAAAAATATGGTTTGTTTCCCTTAGGTAGTTCTTTCACCTTGTTCAAATTAATTCTCTGTTGTTGGGTTAACACATGTTACCAATTGAATAATTTTCCTTCTATGGCTAGCAGATACAACATGAAAATCCACCCTTCGACAAAGGATTCAATAACCTTCCTTCCATAGATCTTACAACACATAACCATCAAGTACTTGTAAATTGTTTTGAGAGACTTACTCTTGTAATTACTATCAATATCCTCGAAAAACTTATCTGGTTCCTGTCACCATGACTTGATCACTTCTCTAGTGTCCCGATAACTCTAAGCTGCATAAATTTGAGAATCCATGTACTAATTAGGCTTGAGAAAGTTATAGGTGAAAGTCATGTGGTTGGTATGAGGTAAGCTACTGGCCACTAACACTATTTATAACCATGTTCTTAGTTTCTACACCCTCCCATATCCAATTGTTGACATCAACACAAGGAGACAACAGATATCTGTAGGAAACTTTTTGGAAACCTAACTTTTGAATATTCACATAGACTTCCCTATCTTCCAAATCTTTGGAAAACTATTTTTAATTCAAAACATCATTGATAATGAGCCATGTGACAGGATAATCTTTGTCGATAAAGCATTGAGTGTAATAATATAGGAATTCCTATTAAGTTACTATCAATGGCATCTTCAGTACTTATTTTTGTGACCTCCTTAGATGATCCCTTCCTTGGAGGCATGGTTCTATTAGAAGATGAAATACTAATGTGTCTTGGATCTGTAGTACTTGGTGAATAAGTTGCACTCATGGACGCTTAGTGTTGTAAGAGATTGACTAGTGTAACAATTCACAAGCAAAATACAATCACTAAGAGTCAGGATTGCATAGTGCTAGAGCACAAGTGAGGTAGAGTGACCTCATTGGAAGTGTGCATTGTGTAGATTATATAGGTGATTGCACAATTTATGGTTGCAAGGGATACTGGCATGAGGACCCAATTTGCACAATGCACAATGATTGTTGGAGAGTGAGGCTTTGACTACACAATGCACAATTGCAGAGGACAAGGAGTCTTCTCTACTGACTGTGTTTACACAATGCATAGCTGGGCGACCTAGTGATTGAACAGTGTGTAGTTGGAGATGGAAAGAAGAAGTTGTTGCTGGAAAAAATGTATAATACATGGTTCTAGAGGGAAGAAGACTCTAAATATTATGCAATTTTCTCTAGCAGAAGGGCAGGGTTCAAATCTACAAACCGAAGACAGGAAGTATGTAGATTGGTATGAGATTCATACAAACAAGTTACCCACATCAAGCAAGTAAGAAAATGAAAGGAAAATGACATGCATGCATAAATACACCCAACAACAATAATTATTGTTAGGTGAAAAGACAAGAAATGTAATGAGACACTTGAAAAGAATCTCAAAAGAATAAAATGACACTTGTAGAAGCTAATAATATCATAAATGGCACTTGTGAAAGACAAAAGTGGCAAAAAGTGACATTTGAGAAACTTACCTATAAAAGCAGCAAAAATGGAATCCAAATCTCTTTGTGCTCACCAGAATTAATATAGCTCCAAATACATGTGTGGGAATGAACTCTATGATTCCTTCCTTATATAGGTGAGGACTCTCAAGATTAGGGTTAGGGTTTTAGAGATACATGCATAAAATCAAGGAGTCACTATTAGTTAACTAACACGTGTAAGATAATAAATTAGAAACATGTGCCACACTGTTAATGGGAAGTGCACATTTCCTATTTTATAGGAGTGCATAGTTGGTTAACTCCAAGAACTATGTAGTTCACTAGCACAAGGGATTGAACAATTCACTAAAACAAGGAGTTGCACAATTTTCTATGTTAGTGGATTGCATAGTTTACTTCCACATATGGTTTCACAATATGTTTTCACAACTGATTGCGTAGTTGTCTTACTCAAGGAATTGTGTAGTTCACTTTGATAAGGGGTTGCACAATTCACTATGATATAGGATTACACAATTGCTCAAAGAAGGAAAGAAATATGTGTCTATCAAGGCAATACTTAGCTTGTGTTTACAATATGTGCTTTATCTATTTTTAGAAGTCATGCATCTACTATCAATAAGGACTGGTTGTCACCAAGTAGTGCCTAGTAGTTGTTATAAAGAAAGCATAGTTAAGACATCACAAGCCTAACATGAGAGAATTAGTCATTGTGACACTTAGTAAACAAGAAGAAAACTTGACGCAAGTTAAAATGACAATTCTTATGGTTGAATGGAGGCTCCAAAATCAAAGCATGAGAAAAAATTTGGAGGGGGGTTGTAGCAGCTGCAACAAGACCATAAACATTCAAACTAGAAGTTGTTTCTATAGTCTAGATCCCATAGTTGGTGGTGACAAGCATGCAGTTATCGCCTACGTGAGACATGACGTTCTCACCTACATACAAAGTTGATAAGCTAAGAAAAGGAAATAATATGGCTTGGTTAGTAAATTAGGGAGTCGAAAGGGAAGTGCCCTATCATGTTTTTTTTTCTATGTAAAACTATTATATTAATATGAAACAAAATATAAGTACATCGAGGCTCTGGCCTCAGCAGTACAAAACATCATTTGTCCAAAAACTATATCAGTCTAAGCTCGATTATCCCATCGATGGGGAAACCAATCTATGAACGGAGAAAAAAACCCACATATGGGTAATCAGTTTTAACCAAAACAACCAAACATTGCAAAAATTAACCAGGAGATAATTTTTAACAAAACAAATCATGACAGAAACCATCTAGAAAGCAAAAGAACACGCCAGCTGGTAGAAGGGCAACAATTGGCTGACAAGTCTTAATCCTGAAGGTCGTCTGGGGTAGACTCTTCTCAATAAGACACATGTGCTTGTACCACTCCTCCTCCTCTATTGACATACCATTCTGAATTCCATGAGCTGCTTGAGTTCCAGCGGAGCTGCCTTTGGGTGCATGCAAGCTGGACGTGTCTCCTGCTCTGCCTCCCGGTGCCTGTGTGTCTCTAGCTCTACCTTCAGCAGCCTGCTAACTACCAACAAACTCCTTTCCATGTGGGATGGCATCATCCTTAACCAGTTGTTGCTTGCCTGGGTCACAGGCACTCCTGTTCCTTTGAGCAGCTCTCCACCGCTCACCATTGTTCTCTGGCTGAGCATCCTGTGGGTTGTATTCCTCAGAGAAGGTGATGGTGACTGTGGCGATGATAATAGGCCTGTGCAGGGTGCTGTGGAAACAAAAATGAGTTGTGTGTGGAGTGGGGTGACGGGGAAGGGGAAAATTGGCTGTATGAACAGCTGTGTCCCTCCTACTAGCACCTTGGAGCTGAGCTCATCCTCTGCCACTGCAGGTATCAGGATACCAGCCAAAGAAGGAGCTATGAGGATTTGAAATGTCAGGAGAAGAGGAGGGGGAGACAGATTCTGGTTGGGCGTAGCAGGAGGATGGATGCCTCTGCCACAACTACCCCCTCATCTGCTATGCATTCGTTGGTGAACGCAAGCCATGGAAGTATTCGACGTAGAGCTATCGGTGGGGAGATTGGTGAAATGGCTGAGAAGAAAACGAGCGGAGGAAGTTTGATCTAGATTCAAATTGGAGAGCCCGGTATGGGAGAAATGATACCCATTACCAAGGTCCGCACAGCTAAGTAGCTAACAGCGGCTTCCAGTGACTATGCGAGAACAAGGCTCCATAGCCTGAGGCGGGAAAATGTTATGGAGCAGAGGAGTAATAGCAGTGTTATGGTCTATGGAGGCCATTTCCATGAACTTGATGGAGAAATCTTGACTAGAGCACCCAATTAATGTCACCTACAAGGCGCCATGAATTCCTTTCAGGTTGGATTGGGAGGGGACAAAAATGGCCATGTGGCCAGTCCTCCCGCTTCCCGTCCATCTAATTGCCATTAATGGCATGGTTATCGCCCGCATCCGAGTGAAGTTCCCTATCATGTTAAGAATGAAGAATAATTTGAATAGTTCTGCATCTACCTAAAGTGATAAGGGTAGAAAATGATAGGGCTTGTTTGGGTTTCACTAAGGTTTTTCGGCCACAACCCATAGTGTTGATTTCCTAGATTCAAGGAAGGTGCTATAGCCTAAAGGGTAGTCTGTCCTATAGCAACATCTAAATAGGCTTGCACCAGAAAGAGGTATAGATTTATAAAAATGCTAACTCTATTAACCTCACACATGACGATAGGACTGTCCTGGAAAGGTGATCACTCTTCAAATTTTTGTGGTGCATGATATTGGAATCGACAATACGATCTACAACTCACCTCAAGAAAAGTGTTATGAGCATTTTTTTCATTCATTTAATGGGACATGCTACTACATCCCCCAACTACTTGTTCAATATGGTAAGTGGAAAGCTGTCCCCCCCCCCTCCCCCCCAACTTTTGCATTAAAAGCACCCCATTAGGGACATCAATGTCTCTTTTGTGTAGTTTCCAAGACTCATCTTTAAGGGGGGGACCTTGGAAAGATTTTCTATGGGGATGAGAGCATTTCCAAAGAGTGTGTATATCCATGTGTTCCTAGTACACCTTCCACTTTATTTCATATGCATCAAACATGGGAAGGGATGCTGACCAAAATGAGGGCTATCAGGGTTGAAGCTTTGTAGATGAGACCTTTTAGCTACCAACTCTTTGACACTTTGTTAATGTGAATTCGATTATCTATGTTTTTTATCACGTTGATGATGATTTAAGAGTCTCCTTGCACTAAAATTTTGGAGTATCCCTGACTCCAAGAAATTTCCAATACAGTGACAATGTCGGTAAGTTCTATTGCATTATTGCAGTTTATACCCATAGAACCAAAATACATATATAGTGGATGATTGTTGTGATCTATGATGGTTCTCTAAATCTTGCTAGTCTTGGGTTTCCTTTCTATGCTTTGTCAAAGTTAAGTTTGAGGAAAGGGGGGGGGGACCAAACTAAAGGTTGTTAGGTGAGAGAGGGGGGAGGATGCGGGGAGGAGGAGGTTGGAAGGGATGATATGGAAACATTGGAGGATCTGAGCTTTAGTTTCAAGGGATTTCTAGTTAGAGGGAGACTAGAGGAGAGCAAGGATGGTTCCTTTAGTGTTGGTTAGGATAGAGTTACAAAAAGGGTCAATAAGCAAAGAAGAGTATTTAAATATTCTAAAACTTCCCTCTTTCCAAATTGCCTAAAATATAAAAATTTGGGCGACCTTCCATATGTAGTTTAGAACTTGGTTGGAAAAAGTGCCTTTGTGCCAATTACAAATGGTATTTGGGATACTGAGGGGTTTTTTGTGGGAACAAGGGAGGTTATTCTCAAGATGTGCCCAAAAATCAAAATAGAAGGAATACTTGTTAGATAAATGCTCTATTTTTTCTTAGTGATAACAGAATATAGGGAATTTAGATGGCCCTTGATAACTGCATTTGAATAAGTTTTCCCATGATAAAGTTTTTCTTTGGAACAACAGGAATAGAATGAAGGTTATTTTTTGAAAATAGTATTGCTTCCAAATTTTTACCCATACTTCTTCTACATGTATTGAATGATGGCTTGCTTCCAAGAGGTAAGCCTCCTTGATAGTGAAGGCGCATTTTTCGATATATCTCCTCCCCATATAAGTTTATATTTATGATTGAATATAGGGACCCTTCTTAGTTGGAGGTTTCTCCAAAACTACTACTAGTGATCTTCCTCTCGTTTAGATTGCTAGAATTCAGGTGGTAACCATTGGTGCCATTGGGATGAGGTCTCAACATTATGCCAATAATTAACAATTATGGTGTAGCCTTGTGATATGATATGTTCTATCATACTATTGAGATATTGTTTTTCTTTGAGTTTTGGGAATTGCTATGAGAATTCCCCCCAGAGCATGGCCAACTTACCATCCTTGACTTCCCAAAAATAATGTTGATCGATTAAGTGCATGCCCCTGTTAGATAAGGATCATATAAATGATCCATATAGAGGAGCTTAAACATATCAGATGATGTGAGTAAGTATGTGGATGATAGCTACGATTATAGATACATTTCCATAAATTAATACCTCCTTAAATCCATTGCCATGAAATTTTGGTGCCTAAAGCTCTTGCCACAGTTGATGAATCATGTAGTCTAAGCCTTCCTTTGAATTTTGATTTGTAGAGCTTTTCCAAAGAAACTTTGGCCCATTTGTGCTCTAGATTGGAGCCTTGACAAACAAATTTACATTGAATTTGATTGAATTCTAGAAGGATCAATGTTGATTCCATTAGCATAGAGCACAAGTAAATGGAAAGGGCTTGAAACATAAATTTTAATAATACTAGTCCACCCTAATCTTCAAAGTATGGAAGGACTATCGTTCCCACTTACTTTAAAATTTTGATATTAGGTCCTCCTATACACTCCATCTCAAAGAGTTCTCAACCAGTACAACGCTAAAATATTTCAATGCGAGCTTTCCTTTTTGGAAACCCATGATATTAGCTATATTCCATTGTATTGGGAATGGAGTGTTGAAGAAAAAATAAAGGACTTAGATTTATTAACATCCCAACCTAAGGTGAGCGAGAAAGTTTCCAAAATGGAAGAACTTGCGAGATATTTAGATAAATAATATTCTAATCTCATACTGTCATCCACAAAATGTTCATGAGTGAGTGGTAGGTCTTCTCCAAAATGGAGGAGGCCTTGGAGCGAATCCATGGTTGTCACTGCTTTGAGTGACCACCCTAGTCCCTCCACATCTAATGTGAATATAAACAGTAAAATAGGGCCACCCTGCTAGATGTTACATGAGGATTTCAACTGGGTTGGGAACCATTGACAATAATTTAAAAGGAAGAATAAGGTATAAGGTTCCCAATCCATTTTATCCATTCCATGGAGAAGCCAAAAGCATGGATGATGTGGAAATAAATATTTTCAGCTGAGATTATAAAAATATTTTGAGAGGTCAAGCTTGAGAAACATACTTGGTTTATGTTGAACCTTAAATGAGTGGATGGCCTCATCTGCTACAATAATACAATCAAGGATTTGGTGACCTTTTATGAATCGAGTTTGCTCAAGTGATATTAGCTTGGGAAGGAGAGGCTTGAGTCGACTCACAATTATTTTTGTTATAATCTTATATATAAAAATGTTGTAAAAAGAAATGGGTCTATATCCATTTGGCTCTTCCACTTTTTATTGAATCAAAACTAATGTGAGAAAGGTAGCATTGGGAGATTTTAGAATGGATCAGTTTCTCTTGGATTCTTCCACTGCAATACAAACATCTTTTCAAACAATAGGCTATCAAACTTGAAATAATTCTATGATGAAGTCATCAGAGCCAAACAATTTATTAATTGGCATTTCATTGACAGTTTCCTCTACTTAATTAAGAGTGATTTCCTTGAGCAAGTCTTCTTTCTGCTTGGTACTGACTAGGAAAGGTATGTGTTATGTAAAGTGGAGAATCACTTTGGACCTATTTTGAGGTGGCCCCTTTAGAATATTTTGATAGTAGAAAATTAACTCCTTAGTGATATCTTGGAAGTCATGTAGCTTATCACGTGCTTGATATTTTATGGAATCTATTTGGATATGGTGGCGATGCTAAATCATTTATTTATGGAAGAAATTTGTGTTCTTTTCCCTTTATTTGTTACAACAAACTAGTTTATGTTTCCATAGGAGGTTCTCCTATTTTCTATGATCCTCAAAATTGGTGAGGGTAATGGATTCTTCCTCAATTAGAGCTTTAAATATTCCATGTAGGAAAACTTATTGTTGTACAATCTTTATTTTTTACTCCAGCTTGTGTTTCTCCTAGAAGATATTGTCAAATTTGGATTTATTCCAACTTTTGAGCTACCATTTAATGTGCTTCAATTATTGTTGGAGCCTATATATGGAAGAGCATTATATGCCTTGCATTCATCCCCACCATTCCTTAATGTTTTCTCAAATATCAAGGTGTTTTAGCATGGATCTTTCAAATTGAAAAGGATTGTAGTAAAACCTAGATTAATGTCAATACTTAGGCATATCGGCTAGTAGTCTAATCCATGGCTTGAGAGAATGACAACCTCTAGAAAGATATCCCAAGGAATTATAGATTATGTGACTATAAATCATTCCAATTTTCATGGCACTTACTGCTCTCGTCCCCTAAGGTTATTCCAAGTGAATGTTTTGTTGATGGTATAAAGATCGACCATGTATAGGTTGGACATTAGTTCTTGTAATAGAGCATATTTTGCATCAAGCCTTCTAATACATCTTTGTTTCTCATTTAATGAATTAATAATATTGAAATCCACACCAAGAATTTAAGGCACAGGGGAAATGATATGACATGTTCTAGTTATTGAATGAAGGAAGGCAAACTTATCTCTTAAGGAGGCTCGATCATAAACATTAGATAGGAAACATGTTTTTGTGGATCCAATTAGCATGAATTGGATTGTTAGAATATGATAGGAAGTGATCATGTTTAGGACTTGAATTTACTAGGAATTCCATATGATAACCAAACCATTAGAGTTACCTTGGGCATCTACGACTATCGCAAAACAATCATTACCCCATTTATTGACCATGCTAGAGAGGGATTTACTTAATGATTTAGTCTCCTATATCATCATCACTTCAAGAGTTTCAGATTTCCATTTTTCTTTGAGAAGCATATGTTTACCCTTATAGTTTAGTTCCCAGATATTCCACAAGGTGATCTTCATTTTGGGGGTATGTTGGAGGCTAGGAATACATATTTTATTGCTTTGACATGCCATGAATTGACCAACATACCCCCAAGGTCATGCATATGTTGTAGAATTTTTTTCTAGCCTTTTTTATTTTCCTCTCTATGTGGATTTGTTTAGTCTTTAGAGGTTGAGATTGGATTTCGAGCGTGCCAGAGTTGGAGTGACTAATAACTATTTTCACAATCTATTGGAGAAATTTTAAGTACACCTTGCCTAAGAATTTAACTTGGTGTTCAAAGAGAGAGAATGGGTCTTTCCCTTTCCATGGTTTTCCAAGTTTGAAAAGTCAAGGGATTCAAGTTCCATTTCATCTAAGGGGTCGAGAGACATTTTAGGGATATCTAACAAAGGGACTTGGGGTTTGGAGTCAGATGGAAAAGGAAGCAGGGGTTCAACGATGGAGGTGGGATGGGTCAAGGAGGTGGGCAAGGGAAGGGTTGAATCCTACATCTCCACCATTGGTTGTGGTTTGAGAGGAGGAGGGCAAACAACATCTAAATATGAGAGAGGTTCGAAGGGGCTTTGAGATGAGGGTCCCTCTTTGGAAGTAGGCATTGAGGGTTCTCAGGTCGAAGGCATAATGTTAATGCATTTTATCCCCACTTTCATAATCATGTTCACATCTTAGGCCGAAGGAACAACAAAGGTAGAACTTGCAAGGAAATTTCATTATAGATGGCCATATTCATGGCAATTTTTTCATATGAACAAGATGTGCTCATAGTCAAGAGTTTTCTTTTAGAGCTCATTGTAATAATATATCTTGATGGACTCTCGAAGCAGCTTTGAAATGTTCATATACACATAAATTCTAGTGTAGGAAATATATTTGGAATCCTTAGTTACTTATTAGGTCTTGACGTAGTGGCCAAGAGCATTCCCAATTCCTAAGTCTCCTTGTACCAAAAATCTCGCAGTAAAGAGCACATGTCAATCCATAATGGGGCATATATGAGGGTTTCTGTTAGTTGTTGAGTGTGGAAACAAATTCACTGTAGGAAGAAGAACCACTCCCTTTGCCAACATTTTTGATAGGAAGAGTGGTAGATGGATCACTAGTTATTTAGTAGCTAGGGTTTGGTTTCTATCAAGATTGGGTAAAGCTCTTTCTTCTTGGTCATAAGGTTAATGTATAATAAAAATATTTTTCAAATAAATATAATTTAACAAAACTATTTTTAATAATTTTATTTTATAATTTTGGGAGATGTGCAAGAACATGAAAGACTAGATAGCATTGAGTAGTAAATTTGCAACAAATCCAATTTTGTACATTCAACCATTTCAGACAAGTCTTTTTTATGGTTTCCATTAATTTATGATTTTTTTACTTCACTCAAATTTTATCGATATTTACCAATATTATAACATAATAATATCTTTATCAACAAATTTTTTATATATAAACCTAAATTAAAAAAAAAAGGAAAGAGAGAGGATTTTGTGGTCATTCTAATTTCCAATTTAACACACCATAACGAAATATTTTGATATTAATTATCTTATTTTAATTTAATAAAAAAACTTTAAAATAACCCAACAAAATTATCTAATATAACTAAGTTAAAAATAAAATGTACTATTTTTGTTTCATTCCAGTTTAACAAAATATCTCCACCTTTCGAATGACTATAAACATACACAGATAAATATTCCCGGACATCAAAAAAATATTATAAACATCAAAGTCGTGAATACCCTAATAAACAAACTGTATTTGATGTGACTTACGAAAAAACATTACACGTCATAAAGATGATGTCACGAAGATGATATCAGTTGACTACTAACTTAATAATTAGTTATTGGATTTAAGGTCAAGGGAAAAATACAAAATTAAAACGCTGATGTGATGTCAGTGAGAAAATCCAAATATAAAGATGATAATTTCTAAAGCATTCTCATATGAATAAAGCATTCTCATAATAATTTCTAAAGCATTCACATAGGAATTATGGTCAAAGGCAGTTCACATTGAACGTTGGTGCAGGTCAAGGAATGGGAAATGTTGAACTCAAAAGAATTGTATTCTATAGCCTTGGTAATGATGTAAGGACTATATCGGAGTGGTCTGAGCTTTTGGTGGGCTCTGGTAAGGCATTATTTCTAAAAATGCAACCAAACCTTTTCACCCACCTAAAACTTGTGTGGCACCCGATGTTGATCATGTCGTTGCTTGTACTTGGAATTTGACTTCTCCAAGATGTCGTGAACATGCTAGCGAATGTGTTGGTTGTGTTAAAAAAATCTGGTTGCTTTATTAGCCTTAGACAATACATGTGTGGATTATGTCTATGTAGTCGCACGAGGCATGGAAACATCAATAAGACACAATGGTTGAAATCCTAGACCCCCATGAAAGGGACTACGACCAATCGAGCTATGGAGAGATCTATTATAACTGTGTGGCACATAGGGAAGACTCTCATCCCAAATTCGTGCATGCCTTTAGTTGTACATGAGGAGTATGCGCACTATCATCTTATTGACAACCTCCATCTAACCATTAGTCTAGGGATGGAAGGAAGTCGACTTGGTGTGGAGAAAAGTGTGGTTGTACTACAAAAGTACTTTTATTGGCTCAAAATCTGACTGGATGTTGGGAAATATACCATATCTTGCACTGCCTATGCCATTGCCAAGCTAACCATTAAGAAGTAAGGCTTGTACACTCCTCTTCCTACTCCCATCCAACCATGGGAATCCATCTCCATGGACTATATGTCTGGCCTCCCTTCTACTAAGCATGGTAATGATTGTGTATTTGTGGTCCTGGACAGATTTTCTAAGATGGCTATATTGGCATCCTACAAGAAGAGTATCACAGTAGAGTAAAATTCCAAAATCTTCTTTGAACGAGTATGGGTACATTTTGCGATCCCGCAGACCATTATATTAGATTAATATAGTAGGTTCGTGAGCACATTATGGTCAAACCTCTGGACACTATTGGACACAAAAAATGATGAAGAGGATGGGTACAATTAAATTGGATTAGTAGATAATATTTCCAAAAGGTGCCAAAGATGGAAGTAGAAATTATGGAGAATAAGATAAATCTTCTAATTCTAGAAATAAACCAAGATTAATGAAGAAGACATAATAGGTCAAGAAAAAGTTGCTTGCTTATCCTTGAACTAAATAACATGGTAAATTTGATTGAGTGGATTGAGAAAATCACCAACATTTCAATGTTAGGGAATTAAATACCTCCAAAGAGTGAATATTACTCACTTGAGATTAAGGAATTATAAATATAATTGGTGGGAGTAGTGAAGGATGGATAAAAATTAGAGTTGCAAAGTCAAGAGAGTGAATAAGGAATCATGAATTAGTTTGTGGATGGATTAAATTGTCCATTAAGAGAAGGTGCATATGAAGATTATGTGGTCCTTAGAGAATCCTTTGCAATTAACCCTAGAAGTTGAGAAGTTTTTGATGAAAATCAGTTAAGAGAGAATATAGAGAGAGGACAAATAAAAATAAACTCTTCTAGATATTGTTGAGAATATTAATGAAAGTGAGAGTGGAGTGCTTGCAGTTCAAAACATGCAGGTGGATAGGATTCTTAGAGAAGAAAAACCATTTTAGGGGTAAGAAGGTAAGTCTAAAAGCCTTATAATGCAAATTTAACTAACATGTTGAAAGCCTGGCCAACTAACAGTAAGTCATCAAATGATCATCACATAGCATATCTATCATGAGATGTAATGTTGTGAGATCAATGATGAATGAATATATATATATATATATATATACATATTATTATATATATATATATATTAAATCTAATTAAACCATTAGCCCGTTTGGGAGCTCATGCAAGTCCATGCTATAATAAGGGTAAATGTCAGTCATAGGTCCCATGTTCAAATCTTTGGTTACTTACTCATCCAAAATTTGTTGGGAGTAGCATAGTTCACATAAAGGTTTAGTGGTAGTGATCAAAATCAAATTGTGTCATGTGACTACGAGAATGACCAATTTATCGAATCATCTCTCTCTCTCTACATCTCTCTCCTCTCGCTCTCTATATATATATATAATTAATAATATATATAGTATTATTCTAATCTTATCTATAATATATATGAAAAAACTTATTATTTACTACTTTGTTGGGAGAGGAAGAATGTGAAGAATTGGCTAGCATTGAGGAGAAACTCTGCAACCTTACACCTTTAGTCCCTCTATCCATTCGAGGCACTATTAATATTTCCATGTCCTCTTGATGGTTTTAATTATGTATTTCCTACCTGAATTTACCAGTAATGTGGTATAATGTATTACATAATAAAGTATTTGTTAGTAGATATTTTTATATGTATCATGTTGGTATATGAACATTTGTGATAAATGATATTAAATTTTTTCATTGGTTTGATTTCCAATCTAGAAGACCATAATAAAAGGATTTTGATATTAATTAATCTGGTATTAGTTTAATAAAAAAAATAGTATGTACTAGATATGAAATTATTATTATATATTCATTAGAAAGTGAATTATTATTGATTTATAAGAGTTGGAAATATTATTTATTTATAGTTCCCAAATCTTCGGGTAAAATCATATTAGAATGTCAAACTAGGGCTCACAAAAAAAGGGAAAATGACAAGAAAAAACGGAATTGCTAAGAGTGAAAGATATAGAGTAATAGAAGAAATGAGTAATATGAGGAAAGCGGGGTTATAGGATAAAGGGGTGGTAATGAAAATGAGAGGTTAAAGAGTAGGTTTATACAATGATATAATATATTTCTCATCGGTGCATCAATTGATATATAAATATAAATATTATGATGTTATAGTTCTAGGTTAATGATTATGATAAGGGTTAGAGAAAAAAATGTGATTTTATCAAAATGGAGTTAAATCAAGACCAAGAGTGTCAGGGAACTAAACAAAGGTGTTAGTAGCAACGTGATTTTCTAAAGAGATGTTGAATAGAAGGATTCTAGGAATGGATTAATTTATAACGATCACAACAATTAAAGTTGTTTGGAATTTTCTCAATTTCAAGGAATTCTCAAATGCTTCAATGAGAGTAATGTTGGATGTGTTTTATATTCTTTCCATGACTAGTCGCACATGCAAGGGGGTCATAGGGGGAAACATCGCACCCCATTCACTGCGTCGAGTGCATTAGAGAGGATGCAACCCCACTAGTCGGGGGATTGGAGGGGGGCGGTATCCCCCCTACATGAAGTCTGGGGTAGTGCCTCAGGAAAATTTGTTTTGGACCCTATATTAGGTGGGTGGACCTACCTATCATTTTGTGGATGGGATTTTCACATGGCTTTTGGCATGATGGTTTTCTGCCCATGGTATTTTGTAGATCCAGTCAAGGGAACTACGATTATGTTCAAATCCAAGGTTAATGGATTGGGGTTTATGAATGCTTTGAAACGTGTATATATATATATATAATATATTATTATATATATAATTGTAACATGAAAGGAAAATAGTGAAAAAATCAATCTGGTAGTCCCAATTTTGGATCTAGGGAAATCCTAGTATAAGTTATTTTATGTTTTATGTCTTGCCATTGTTTATTTTTGTTTTTAGAATATGTATGCAAGTAACTTCTATACAGTGTTAAAACCTCCAAGTAAAAGGGGGATGAAACAATACACTTCCTTTAATTTTTCTTTTTGAATCATTATTTTCTTGAATAGATCATTTTCACCTTCAAACTATAATCATTATCAATAAACACAGATTCTAAATTCTATTTATTCTTGATCTTGCGCTCATTGACATTCATTACAGGCTTTATGTGTTTTTGATGATGGTTAGAGTGTCCACTCAGTAAATTAGATGTTTTGAAAAATCTACACATTTTAAATCCAGAAGAATTGTGTCTTCAACATGATTACCAACTATGTAAACCTGCACATTTAAAATATATGATAATGTTAATGCTATTATATATTTAGTTTTTGGGATTATATTACTAAAAATTATATAAATGATCATAAACATTGTAAATTAATTTTTGTTGCTCCTACAGATTAGGCCGGTTTCGGCCCACGGTTAAGTTTTTTTGGGTTGCAAGCCTAGATTATGGCTCATTCGATATGGGCGACACACGAAATGTAGTAGATATACAAGATAAAACCCTATACCCTAATATATATGTATTGCATGAAGGGTTCAAAGTTTTGAATCAGGGGGGAATTTTCAGACCTTTTTAAGGACATTAATGGAAAATCCTTCCTTTTTTAGGGTTCAAATTCAGATTATGTGATGAATCTCAGGCAACAGATAAAGAAATTGATGGGATATTTTATAGATACTCAACATCTCCTTCATTAAGGGAATCATCTATAAGATTATTTTTCAACTGCAAGGTTACAACATCTTAAGAAATTCCACCATTGGATTGAATATAAGGCTACAAGGGGGTGCTTCAGGAGCCAGAAACCTAAATGAATTTGTTTCTTAAAAGGATGTGAGATGGGGAAAAATACATAATCCATCAGCTCTTCCACAATATAATCCTATACCTTACATTATTGAATAAAAACATCAAGTTCCAACCATGGACGTAAATATAATAAAGGTAAATTAACTTTTTCTATCCTTCACAATAGTGATTTACAAATTCAATTTTTTTGGGCCTAGATATAATACTTTTGCATTAGTGGGTTTTCACAACCTAGACCAAAAATTGTGATATATATCTTTCCTTAAAACAATTATCATTTTTTAGTTCGATCCAGGAAGATGTGGAGAGAGCATTGAAAGAAGAGCCCAAGTTGTGGGGAAATGTATGGCTCTTCATTAACCATTGGTCCCCATATTTTGGTACCACAACAATTGTGGTCTCAATAATGTTAGCATGAGTGAGGTTACCAAAAATTCCTGTTCATTTCTAGCACCACAATGTTTCAGAAGAAATTGGGAACACTGTGGCGTCATTCAAAAAAATGGATCTTGAAAGAGTGGAGAAAGGATTATTTACCTCTTGTTACATAGTATCTTGTCACCAACCCTGCATCCCCTGATCCCAGGTAGAGTCAGTCCTTGAATGGCATCTGGTCTGTGTCATACATCAAAATATGTGTCCACATCTTCCATATCACTCAAGAAGATTAACCATTCTCATTAATCCTGAATTTGACTCGTTTTACCTATGTTTCAAGATCCTCACAGGACATTAGTATCATGTCTGCGACGATGGCCTAGAGTGAACGAGAACTTCGCAACACCATCGCAATAGTACATTTGTTCTCAGTGACAATTAGATTTTAGGGATTGTTGCAGGTCATCAGTATCCTTCCTGTGACGATAGCCCAGAATGCACTAACGCCTTGCAATGTCGTCTCTGAGTCTCAGTGTTTGACCTACGACGACCCATATATGGTGAATTAGTTCAAACAAAATACTTCTGGGTGGTGCTAGAGCTAGTTGTTGGGTCAAAGAAGCTCACCCCTCTTCATTTGAGATGGTGGTTCTACGTAACCTCCCTTGAAGATAAGCTTCCTCTCCCCTCATTTATGGAGGCTCCTCTTATAAAAGCATCCTCCATGACTATGATCAACTAGTGCTAATTGAGTTTTTGGTGTGCTAGTTCTTAGCTTTCTAGATTGATAGCTTAGAGTTTGGATTACCTTTCATGTTGTGGATTGAGAGTGTAAAGTGGTTTTGTAAGAAGGAAGCCTTATTGTGATTGCCTTAGTTTCGTACTTGTGCTTTTGGGTGAGAGAGAGAGTCATCAATGTTTCTGGGAGACCTTTAAGAGTGAATTCTTATGGAGACATACTGATCAGGCCCTTCAAGGAAGCTTGGGACGTTAAGGTGTGGTTCTAAGATTTTTTGTTGTTTACATTAATACAATAAATGATTATTTCCTATATCATGTACAAAATGTATGTTGATAGCTTATGGTTCCTCCACTCTATAAGTAGATAGTACATTGTTGTGCTCTATTATGTGTTTTGTCATTTTCACATGTTGTTTCAGATGAACCATTCATTAAGGAGAAGAAAGTGATAGCTAAAGTGACGTAACGAAGGCTTCATCAAACACCAGTATAAGGTAGGCCTCTTCAATGATAACTATTTAAGGAATTGGATATTGTCTTTGTCTTCATGTGACTAGATCCACTCTAGGGCTAAAGGGGTTGCCTCTGTCCACAGAGGGAACTTACCTGCATCACAAGTTGGTGAATCCAATGGGGATATTTTTTGTGTTGTCTCTTGAGTTTGCTCTTGTTGTTTTCGATTGAATTACATAGTTTCTCTTTGTTTTGGGACTGATCCATTAGTGACTTGGATCACTTTAGTAGATCTAGAAGTCCACCTCATTGTCTAAGTGATAAGCCTAGTGTCTTTCAATTGTCTTTGCCTTGTTTTGCATCTTAATTAAGATCGTCGTTATTTAGCTCTTAACAGCTGCGACGAATCACTCATGTCCTCTTTACCCTTGCCATACGTCATTGATATCCTATCATGCAGCTACGATGATTCCTGAAATTGGACCATCGCTGAGAATAGGTGTACCCTTGTGACGATGTCACTCAGTTGCCTGTGTTGTGCTTCTGACGGTTAGCGATCATCTCTTACTTTCAGTGTTTCGCCTACGACGATTCCTGTAGGCTTAATTTCTTACAGCCTTGCCTCCTGAATGGACCAGTGTAGCTTGTGCTTTGCTATCTCTCTCACCTGGTTAAGCTTGTTTTGATTGTGTTTACTGAGGCATGTCCTCCTTGGTTCCATTTGTATGAAATTTGGTTTTTTGGACTATGTGACCTAAGTATTTTAGGGTTCCGTCAAGAATTCACTGGTTTTGGGTTGCTTTTCCTTTCAAGTTTCTAAACTACATCAACAATAGTCTTGTTGGTTTGTTTGGAGCTGTTCTTTTGCTACTTGCCCATTTTCCTGGCTGATCTGTAGTGATTGGTCATCAAACTAGCTTGCTGTGTTGATTTGATTTCCATTCGTTATTAGAGCATAGATTACATTTTCCTTTTGATTGGTTAGGTTATGCATTAGCTTGTTTGTTATTTATTGAAAAAATAAAAAACAATTGCACTCATATAGTATATGAGAATAAAAGCGTGTTTGCATTAGTAGATTCTTTATGATTAGGAATTGAAAAGTGGAATTCAACTCTTTCATTTTTCATCATATTAGTTGTGAGATAAGTGGAAACAGAGGCATTGTATTTCCTATTGATTGGTTCCTATTATTTCATTTTCTTGTTATTGTCTTCGTTCACTTGGAAATGAAATGCTTGCCCTCATTTAGGTAGTCGTTCATCGAAAGGAATGATTTTTTTTTTCTCATCTTGTTGCATTCTAAGTGTGTTAAAGATACATTTGATAAGGCTTTGAAATCGAGACTTAATTCAAGATTAACTGTTAAAATCTATTGAATGAACTTAAAAACACATTGGAACCTAGTTCTTGCATATCTACAGGTCTAGGCTAGAGACGTGTTCCAACATCATTAAGCCTAGCTCCTATTGTTCTCACTAAGGTTGGGTGATTCCTCTTTTTTTGATGCAATAGATGCTAGTACGGATTTGTGCTCCCCATACTGTCATGTATATATTGGGAGACCCCACGAGTCGTAATGCACCAAACATAGCATTCGGGAAGATTAACTGTTGTACGAGAAGTCCTTGGTCATTTCTCTTTCACTTATCACCAAGGTGTATATTGCAGTTTTACGATTTGTCTGTTAAAACTCTTGCCTAGAATTCCAGAGTAGTCACTTTCATTCCTTTTCGACTCTCTAAAAGTAAAAGGATCATTTGATAACTTTTCCTTTTAGGCTCATTAAACTTCGAAATCGATAGAGCCACCTTTCGTCCTTTTCTTGACTCTTAAAATATGAAAAGGCACAGTTTTATTTCGATGTTGTAAAATTAACTGCCCAAGAAATATTCCTGGTTAAAGTTAGCATTCCTTTCAAGATCGATTCCAATGGCAACATTTCTAAAGTCTACCAGTCAAGGTCTCCCCCCAGATGGGAATCCTAGTCCTTTTCCTTCTTTTGGGAATGATGGGTCTCCCTATATGGCAATGTTTTCCTTGCCTAGGTTAACCATTGGTTTGCCTGTTTTGTTGTTTTCAACCTCGGTGGTCCTAAGCATCCCGACTCCTATTCTACCATCTCCTTCATTTGAATCATGACAAGATGATTCTAGGGTTGACCCTTCACCTTCTTCCCCTATTTCTTCACCCTCCCCTTCTACTTCGCCTCGTGAAAGTTCTGAATCCAGTAACTAGGATGCTACGAAGAAGAAGAGGAAGATGAAGAAGAAGAAGTTAGATAAGTGAGAGGCCACCCATGCAACTATTGATCTAAGTACACCTCTGGTAGAAAAACCTTATGATCCTCCATGGAAGGTTAAATTTCCTTGTAAGTTGTGCAAGGGAGACCATTTTCTTCATGATTGTCTTGGTATTCCTAGGATCTTAGAAGTATGGCATCAAGATCTGACTCGTTAATCCTCATCACCCTCTGAAGTTCATGTCGATTTTACACCCTTAACTAGTAGTGGCAATAAGAAAGGGAAGATTCGATTCCCCTATAGGTTATGTGAATGCAAACATCTTCTTCACCTTTTTTCACTCATGGATAAAGCTTCCACCGTTTTGGAAAATCTTACAGCTCCTCAACCCAAACTTCCAGATGGTTATCAGAGGCTTTCTTCTGACCCTCTCTCCGTTGACAAAGAGATTGACTTGGATTCATCTTTTTCTTGTCCTACTCTCTCTGAGTGATGTTAAGAAATTTACTGCACAACATAAATAATTACTGAGAGGAATAAATATAAAATTAACCAGAAATAACCATAAACACATAAATACACATGTTTATCCGGGAAAACCCCAAATCTGGGGAAAAACCCAATCATAATGAAATTTCATTATCCTTGGCCAATCCGGCCAAGTGAGCCTTCACCGCTCACCTCCAGGCCATTGCATTACAATGAAGTCCTTCCAGCCTTTTATAGGCTCCATTACATATAATACCACGGGCAGAATACCATGGGTGCACAATACCATGTGCCCCAAAACCATCACTATTTAACCTCGTCAAATTTTTACTCTATCCTGAGTCAAGTTTACCTAACAATTTCCCCCCTTAAACTTGACTTGGGGTTCTTTGACTAACTCCAGCCAAACCTGCTAAGTGAGACAATCCCGCTCACTCTAGCTCTTACCCCCCTCGGGGTATTGTTAACCTGACATCCCCCCTATCACCTAGGTCTGACCCAGACTTTACTGGTGATCACCGAGGGGTACACATGCCTTACCAGGTCTTACAGGAGTATGCCCATTTACATGCAATAATTTGACTTCACTAATTTTTTTTTTTATTTTTTTTTTTATTGCTGCTACTATTCTGACCCATCTTCTCTCAATTTGATTTGCTCAAAAAATTCTATCAAACTGCTTGAATTCCCATCCAACATCACTGTAGAATTATCATCTACCATGAATTCCTTCATTCCTGTGTCGATTTTGACTCTCATATTCTGTGCACAGCCCAACATCACATGCTCAAAAGACTCACCCCAATGTTGGTCTGGCCTTGCAACCACTGAGGCTTCCAAAACCCTGGGATGACCATACATCACATTCTCTACCTCCACGTCGCTGATATTCTCCCTGCCGGAGATAATGATGTCCTTCAATTGGTCTTTGATTTCGATATACCCGTCCGGGTGCTTTACCACCAGGTCGCGAGAGTGATACCACCCGCCGCGGAAGCGCTCAATAATACACTTTTCCTTATTTTCTCATTCCAATGCTCACTCCAGAAGAAGCGCTCGACATTCGGAACAAAATTCCAAAATATAATATCACATGCGTGTGCCCATTCCCGGGATAGAGACCAGGAGCATGTCCATTTCCTAGCACGACTCCTGCCATTCACACTACTTGTCCATATTTTGCCACTGCACCTTGATGCTCTGGTCGATGCTCCCACTGTAGATAAGAAACCTTGAAGCCATGTCAGCAGAGGCAGTTATGCACTTGACCGAGCCCTCGTGCCCCTACAGGACAGTGATGACTAAATGCGAGAAGCCCCTGCAATCCCTTTTCCATACCCTGATCGTTTTATTCTCAGAGCCACTACAGAGAAATTCGCCCATGGTGCACAGGCATAACACGATGCCGAGATGCTCGCCCCTCAGCCACCTCGAACCTGAAAGCACCGATCTCGTTGTGGGAAGAAATGTTGGCCCCGTCTGAACGCATTGACGGATGCTGAATGGCCCACCATCGTGGCCACCAGTCTATGCGACTTTGATCCCGTGGGCTTCGACCACGCCTTCACAGTAACATCCGCGAAGGTCGTGTAGAGGTACCCGCAGGGGCCAACGGCCTCAATATTGATGATGTCGTCATGGGCTCTCGTGGACTCCCTGAACTTGAAGTCTGAGAGGCACCACATCTTGAAAATTCCAATCGCACGAGCCCCAGTTCATAAAATAGCATCGTTTCTTGCACTTCTTCACCATTGTGCCTCCGATTCTGCACGTAGTTCTTCTGGCTCATCCCACTGGCCACGCAGTCCTTCACGCTCAGCGTCTTGGCCACCAGATCCAATGAGATCTGCCTTCTTCACACGCAGATCTAAGTAGATCTATATTGCCATCACCTTCATATGTATATGTGTCCACAATTAAACATTACATCACAGCAACGAAACCATAGATGCAACAAAAAATATCCAATGAAAATCACATCCCCTTCATTGGCCACGCCAATATAAATCCTTAACTGAAGGCGTACATTCTAAGCCCAAATCCTTAACCATGGCTCTGATACCAGTTGTTAGAAAATTATATATTACGGAGCAATGGAACACATAAAATATTGCAGAAATATAAACACAGAAAACGCACAAAACAAGAGAG
>APFE031532400.1:345437-374091 GCA_000404065.3 Pinus taeda
TTTTTTATGGAAAAACCTTAATCTAAATTAAGAAAACAAAAACATTAAAATCTCGCCCAAAATAAAATCACTAAAGTCTAACTAAAAACAGCAAAAATCGCCTCATGGGATAGGTAAAAAATCGTGAAGGCTTCGTCTTATGCACTCTTCGGTTCTGTAAAATTGTCTGTAACAATGGGGTTATGGAGCACTAGAGAGAATTGGATTCTGAACCTTTCTCATAATGCTTGCCTCTGTAAAGAAGCTCGGCAACTTGATGGTGATGGTCAGAAACGTAACCAGGCTTGAAGAAATCAGCGGTAAAGTTTGGAAAATGGCGAAATATGTTTCGCGTTTTCTGAAATATTTTTGGACTACGTTGTAACTGGATTCGAAAAGCGTATGTGGTTCTATGGTGTAGTGGTTAGCACTCTGGACTTTGAATCCAGCGACCTGGGTTCGAATCCCGGTAGGACCTTTTAAATCGATGCATCTGGGCTTACCATATGTGTTACATAGTTATAATAACTTTAAAATTTAATGTTATATAAGTAGTTTTTGTAATATAATTAAAATTTAATGTTATATTGGTAGGACCTTTTAAATCGATGCATGTGGCTTACCATATGCGTTACATGTTTTATAATAACTTCAAAATTTATTGTTATAATGTAGTTTTTGTTATATAATTAAAATTTAATGTTATATCGGTAGGACCTTTTAAATCGATGCATGTGGCTTACCATATTCGTTGCATGGTTTATGTCAACTTTAAAATTTAATGTTATTTATATATATATAGTTTTTGTTATATAATTAAAATTCAATGTTATATATGTAATTTTTGTGATTCATTTAATGTTATGAGGTTTTGTTAAATTTTAGGCTTTTGTGATCCATAATGTAGTAAGTATGGCTTTCAGATTAATCACATCAGTATTATTAGGTTGACGTTTCGAACTAGTTAATGTGGTTCATCCTTAAGACAAAGATATGAGGTTTTCTATGCAACACAATTCCTTCCAGTGTTTCTCTTGGTGTATTGACATGTAAGGAGCTTCCAATATACCTAGAGGTATATGGAAGAGAATTACATGTGTTAGTTGTTGTTTGAAGGGTACCAATAGAAGTTACAATGGTATATAATCAAAATGGTAGAATCAATTAGTTGAGTTAGTGGAAAGAGGCCGAAGGCGCTTATTCAATGATGGGATTTGGAAAGGACCATTTGCTAAGAAATTGTCCACATAAAAAGTAGAACATCAATAATGTCCACAACATTTAAGGGGAGACAATTATCAATGCTAACAAGGATCGTTCACAAGATTTGTGTTGCATTGGAAGGCCACCAAGTAGATCACTAACAAGTTGTGACTGATGTTGAAGGTAACACTACTAAACAATCCATTTCTATTTTTAATTGATATGAAATCTTATCATAGTTATGTCACCTATAAAGTTGTGAAGACTTTTACACTTAAGAAATACAAGCATAATAAGTCATGCCTAGTTTAGTTAGCCATTGAAATCGAGAAAAAAGTTAGTGAAATGGTAGAGAGATGTCCACTAGAAGTGAATGGACTCTTAACATGGGTAAACTACAATGCTTTTCCACTTAGTTCTTATGATGTCCTCACTAAGATGGATTGGGTGGAGGCACATCCAATTAAAAGCTTGATTGCTACAACAATACTTTGATTGCATCAATGAAGATGTAAATTCAAGAACAATGAAAGGCATTCCAAAAGCAATCTCTATTAGGAAAATTTTAGCCTTGTGGCTAAAGAAATGTCTTAGAAAAGGATATCAGTTGTATGTAGCCCATCTATTGGATTTAATACATGATAAGGATCACATCTTTCAAGATAATATTGATGTATTCCTTGACAAAGTATTAAGACTCCCACCAAAGACAGTTATTTATTTTTCAATTGATCTTGTTCTTGAGTTGCAACAGTTTCCAAGACATAGAATGGGTACCACAAAATTATTAGAGTTGTAATGCAATTACAAGAGTCGTTGGAAATGGGATACATTTAAGCAATAGTATCTCCATGGGGATCACCAATGTTATTTATGAAAAAGAAAGATGGAACTCTTTATTTTTGTATTGATTACAGGTAGCCAAATTAATTCATAGTGGAAAGAAATTATCCATTGTCTTAAATTGATGGCTTCTTTGACCAAATGAGAGGAGAAAAAAGTCTTTTTAAATATTGATTTGAGTTCTAGTTATCAAGTTATAATTAAGGAAGAAGACATTCATGAAATAGCCTTTAGGACAAGGTATGGCCGCTATGAATTTGCCGTGGTTCCATTTGGCCTCATTAATGCATCAACTACATTCATGTGTCTCATAAATAGTGTTTTCAACAATACTTTGATCATTTTTTGTTTATTTTACTTAGATCATATTCTTATCAGTTTTCAGAATGAAGAATAGTACAAGCATCACATGAGAATGCTTTTCAAGTGCCAAGAGTGTTGAACTCAGTCAACTAAACAGGATATGTAGGAGGTTGCATGAGAGCCTCCACTATATCCCATACTTCCAACTGCTCAAACAAAAAGGTTATCCTCTCCTTCCAGAGGCCAAAAAAAAAATTCCCATACCAATCTGTCATCCACCCTTATACTAGTCGCCATGAACCTCAACCAACACAAAATCTCGGATCTATGAGTTAGAAAACTGCCTCCCTCTCAACCACTAAACTTTGGGCATGTGAAGGTAGTTTTTGTCTAGTTGTACACAGTTTTAGATACTTTTAATAGAAGGTTTGCTTACTGGTTATTATATCTTTTGATTTCTCGTTGGATCTGAAGAGTCCTTTCCCATATCTAGAGATTGGGAAGCTCTGATACTATGTAGAAAAATAAGGTATTGTTGTAGTCCACCCAATTTCAAATTATTGCAAGGTTTAATGCTCAAAACCCATCATTCATATGACTGATATGTATATATTAAAATGCATTTGAATTGAACCATTTAGGCTACCTCTACAACATATAACTTTCAGCTGATATAAAAATTATTAGTAAGCACACACCACTAAAAAATGCACATAGTGACACAATTAAGTTTTTTTCAAACTTGACCCTTAAAAAACCCCACTTCCTCTTAGGGAAAACTAGTGTTCTGAAGGGAGGCTTTATTTTTGCTTCTTAATGAAAAATTTTACAAAGAAAGAGATAAATGTATCTCCCTTGATTTGTTTATCGTAGGCACTAAAGAATATTAGAATAAAGGAGCCTCCACATAGTCCTTTACATTGATTTACACAAATCTCAATTGTCGAGCTTGTCTCTAAGTTAATGCCTCGAAATTTGAGCTTGAGAATGGTTGAAGTCCTCCTAGAAGTTTATAACTTGATCTCTAGTCAGAACCTCCTCCTTCAGCACTAACTTACCCTCCTTTTGTTCACTGCAGAATGAAGGATTGTTGGGTCTACTCACCCAAACAATACACAATCATCTTTTCACTTGAGCAAAGATAAAACTCGGCCTGAAGTTTGTCTCTATCTCAACCCTCAATGGATTTCTATGCTCCCCAAAAATATTGGCCAGTTTTTGAGCCTTCTCCCTAAAAATTTAAGTGTTCTTTTATTCAGTGGTTAAGACTCGGCCTAACCCTCATATCATAACTCAGTTTGCATAAAATATCACACACAACGAAATTTACAGCAAGCAATATGGGCTTCTTACCACAACTGATATGAATTTCTGGAAATTTGTGTCAATGTCTTGTGTTGTATATTGTTTTATCCACTAAGTCTTCCTCCTCTTTCACTCTTGGCTGACTTGAGTTCCTATCTTTGCTCTCTCAGTCATCCTCATCTTTCCTTTTGGGTTTCTAGCCCCTCTCTGCATGCATTCTCGAACTACTCTCCTTTGGGATCCTTCCAACAACCCTCCTCATTCTCCTCTCTTCTTTGAGAAGAAAAATGATAATGAGAATAAACCTTCCTTTTTCCCTTTTGTCTCTTAGGAAAATATGGAAACCTTATCCCTAGAATCTAATGGCTGAGATTTAATCTCAATCCATTAGATTAATGGCTAGGATCAATCTCCCACTTAGCACCTCATACATGTGGTCCCCTTATTTTAAAAGGACTTCCTAGTACTTTTAATGTTTTGTACATTGGTGCACTTTTTCACATAAAGTAACTTTTGAAAACAATTTAGTACTTTACCCATAAAGTCACTTTTAGACACATGACTTTGGTATAAATTATGGTGTATATTTTCAATTGCTCATGAAGTTTAATCAAAATCACAAGACACAAACCTAATCTATTGCTCTATGGAAGTTAATTCGCAATTTAGAACAAAATTTTTAGACATGCAATAAGAAATAACACACACGCACTTAGTATTTTTCTTGGGGAAAGAAATATTCTAAAAACTTCAATGCCTGCTTGCATTAATCTGATGAATAGAGGTGTAATACAATTTATTTGTTCAATTGAGCACAACCTACAAGTGAATAACCTATCTCTCTACTCATTGATAATCTTTGACCCATACTTAATCAATTTTTGCCTCTGTTTGAGCCCCTATTATCTTACGCAATTCCTGAGAAATTATGCCCCTACAATTGAGGAATTTCTCCAAAACAGATTGCACAATTCCCAAGGTTGATTATATCATTGCATGCAACATTTGTACACTCAAGACTAGTCTACAACTGATATTACATTGCCTTGGAATCTTCACCTCAACTGGGGAACTCGAATTCACTACATGCACTAGTTAGTTTTGGCTAACTGATCAGTTAACTGGATGATCACTAAGTTTGACTGAAATTCCACTACAAAACTGACTTTCCACTAGTTCCTCCAACAATTGGAACTAGTTTAACTAAAAACAACTTGAGATAACTAACTTTGATTGCTACAAATTCGCTCACACATGCTTAACTGAAATCTAACTTCTCCAACTCAAATTTACTGATTAAACTGGGTGACACAAGCCATGTCACACAAGTTAACTGCATCCAAGTTGTCTGTTGATGTGGAAATTTGAAATTTCCCAATTTAATCAAGGAAAAATCAAATTGAGAATTTCTTGCTGCATTTTTCAACACTCTCTCAGCAAGAAATAGATTATCAACCACCCCTATCCTGCACCTGTGGAACTTGAACTTCCCTCTTGACAAATCCTTTTTCAAAATGTCAGCATATTGTTCCTCTATCAGAATGTAGCGTGGAAACATTATCTGCCTCTGCACATAGTCCTATAAATGGTGATATCAGATATCTATATGCTTGGATCGATCGTGAAATAAAAGATTCTCAGAGAGCTTGATGCAACCATGATTATCACAGTAGTATCCATCATGTGACCAAATGGTCCAACAAGTATCTTTCTCATCCAGATCACCTCACATGTTGCTTGACTTGCAACCATGTATTTTGCTTTTGCCAAGTTGAGCACTATAGATCTTTGCTTCCCGTTGTACCAGGAAACAGCTACAGACCCAAAATTGAAAACTCCACTTGATGTAATCCTTCAGTCTAATGGACTTCCTACCCAATCTGCATCTATGAAGCCACACAAATTCACTCCCTTTGTCTGTCTATACCATAGTCCAAACTGGGTATTGCCTCTGAGGTACTGTAAGACATGCTTAGCTTTCTTCTAAAATAACTTGGTTGGCCCAACCATTTCTTGGCTCAGTTGTTTGATTGTAAAGCACATATATGGTCATGTGTTCACAAGACACATTAGTGAACCCAATATCTTCCTATAAATGGTAGCATCCACTTCCTCACCTGAAGTGGCATCCTCCTTCCTCCAATTGGTCGCTAGAGGTGTTTCTATGGGTTTACAACTCTCCATGTGGAATCTCTGTAGTATCTCATTTTCATATTTGTCGTGAGTGTTACCAGGAATAGTGTCCACTTAGAGCTGTTATTCCCACTAAGACTGGTAGCTATCTTAGAAACAAACAAGTTAAAACTACTTTTGTTTTCCGTTATGAAAAATAGACAAGAGGGGAACATAGGACACCAACCTTTGTCTTGTGCTTGGTTCCTTGCTCAGTTCCTCTCTTTCTCGATAGATCTTTGCCGCTCCTTCTTTGTCTACACAGCTTCAGAGAGCACCTGTGGAATCAAAGCAACATAATACTATCGAAGAACAAAGATCTATATTCATAAACAACACAGGACCAGATATGTATTAACCACATACAAATGCATATATAAACAAACATACAAGAATATGGAGGAAAACTTGAATAGCTTTATTAATATCAAGAATATCAAGAGGATTACAACCAATTGTTCTGACCCAGCATCATCCTCCGGCAAGAAAGCCCTTCTTCACCTCAAGTAAAGCTTAGATCACCCAACACTATGATGTTACACCAGAAAACCAACAACACTTCTCTATAAGATACAAGATTCCAGCATCTGGATCTCTATGATGAGGGATCCATATATAGATGATTGTAGGGGGGTGAGTCAGCTTCTGGGATTTTGATTAGTGTCCTCTCTCTGATAGTTCTTGATTCCATTTGGATATTGATGATCTCTTACTCATCCCTGGTTGAAATCAGAGAGGCAAGTGTCAGAGGGGAAGTTTCTGGAAGATTCTATGATCTTTCACCTCACAAACTATCTTTGCCATTTGTCCATTCTCACCCATCGCACCCTACAAAGGGGCCATCCAGTATGCATCGCACCCTTTACACTGGGAAGGTGATATGCATCGCACCCTCTGCACTGGGCATTCAGTATGGTCCAGTTTTGACCATTTCTGAGCAGTTTTATGTGGAGAACTTCTGGGAGATGATGTAATCAGCTGACCTTCTTCCTTTAGGTAGCGAAGCAACACTTTTAGGGACTTAGGAGCCCTCAGTTTATGGACATTTATGATTGGGGTTGCAGTGCCCAAAAATGTCTATAACAGTGAGACACAAATAGTTCCTCATTGCCTTGCCATACTTCCAACCCGAGGAAGTAGTGCATGAGACCCATGTCTTTCATTTCAAACTCCCTTGCAAGGTCCTCCTTGCAAGATATGATCAGCTTCTCATCACCAGTTAAAATCAAATAATTAACATATAATACAATAATAAGCAATTTTCCTTCTACCAAGATATGATAGAGGTTTGTATTTTCTTCACTTTTGGTGAAGCCCAAACTAGTGAGATAGTTATCGATCTTGGTGTACCAAGCATGAGGTGCTTATTTGAGACTATACAAAGCTCGCTTGAGTCTGCACACATGAGACTCCTGATAAAATGTCTCAAAACTTTTTGGTTACTCATTGTACACCCCCTCCTCAATAAATCAATTGAGGAATGTTGTTTTTACATCCATCTGGTGGTTCTTCCACCCCATCTACATAGCTAGTGCGAGAATTGATCTAATGGATGAGTACACTGCTATAGGAAATGTCTCCTCATATTCAATTACCCAAACTTGAGAGTACCCTTTGGATGTAAATCTGGACTTATACTTCTCTATTCTTTTGTTTGTTTCCTGCTTCACCTTGAAGATCCATCTCAAACCCACTATTGAATTATCTATTGGTCTTGGGAACACTTCCAAAAAATTGTTCTTTACAATGGATCTATATTCTTCCACCATTGAATCAACCCATATAGTTTTCTCTACTTCTTCCTTGAAAGAGGATGTGTCAGCCTCTACAATATCATTCATTAGATCTATATAGTCAGTGTATCGATTAGGTGACCTTCTCTGCTTGCGCTGATTTGAGGGAGAACCCACATTCTCCCTCGCATCCTACACAAGTCTCTCATATTCCCTGGTCCTTTTTCTACCTTCTATGGATGGTTCTACTAGAGTGGTTTTCTTCACTCTCTGCTCCTCAATTTGTGGTTGATCCACAGCTTCTGGAGGTTCCTCCTTTGGAGCTATAAGCTCCTCTTTCATTGGAATCTGAAGCTCCCTCTCAAAAGAGAACCACATCGATTTCTCCTCATCAAACTTTACATCCCTTCGCACAATTCTCATTCTGAGGGATGGAAAGTACACATGGTAGTTATGGAGAGTTTATTTGTAACTCACAAATATCCTCAATTTTGTTTTCATCCCAAGCATGGAGACATGGAAGTAAACAGAGGCTCAAAAAATCCTGAAGTGCGACACATCCGACTTTCTCCCCAAGAAAGCATCCTCTGGTGTAATCATGCCAATAATCTGATGAGGACTTCGGTTCTATAAAGAGATTGTTGTGTTGCATGCCTCAACCCATAAATGCAAAGGTAGGCCTTGGTCATACAACATCTCCCTTGCTTCTCCCACAATTCTACGATTCTTTCTCTCAGCCACCCCATTCTTCTATGGGTTGTGGGGTGTTGTCAACTCTCATTGATTGCCTTCTTTTGCACAATTTTTTTTAAATTCATTTGATGCGTACTCACCTCTGTTATCGATCCTGAGAGCCTTCACCTTCTTGTCAGTTTCTTTCTCAACCAATGCCTTGAATTCTACAAACTTGGATAATGTCTCATCTTTCTTCCACTTTGAGAAGATCTAGCACTTCCTTGAGAAGTCATCAATTAAAATAAAAAAATATTTTTGTCTGTTAGTGGAGGTTGTCGAAAAAGGTCCACAGACATAAAAGCGGATCCTTTCTAGGATTGCATGTGCTTTGTTGTCCCATTCATGAATGTGGATTTTGTGCACTTCCCAAAGGTACATCCTTTGCATACATCATGTTTCTCAAGTGCTCCTTTAGGGAGGCCAATGGTTATTTTCTACATAATATTCAAGATGCCATGATGCAAATGGCCAAGTCTTATGTTCCAAAGTTCACCAACATCGCGGCCCTGCACTTTCTCCGCCTTAGTGCTTAATGTAGCACAATCTTCCACATCTTGTTTATACATGTTCTTCACATGAACCCTAATTTGCTTCATCTATCCCATGGATATGTATCTTAAGAATGCATTTCCTTTGTTGAAGATCACATCATAACCATGGTCTTCCAAAACTGAAATAGAGATGATATTTTTCTTTAGGCTCATAACGAACATGACATCCTTGAGCCTGAGAGGGGAGACCAAATCCCTCTGAAAGGTGATTGTACCAATATCGGTCGTGTTTTACCTTCTGCCACCACCCAACTCAATGTGAATCTACAAGTCTTTCTCCTCTAGGTCACTAAAAAAATATCTACACCCTGTCATGTGGAACAATGCACCTAAGTCCAAGTACCACATGCTCCCCATCACTATGTTGGTCATGCATGTGATAAGGGTAAAGTAAAGCTTGAACTGTGAAGCCAAATATTCTCCTATTGCTCCTCCTAAGGTCTTCTTACTTAATTTTTTGTGTGGACACTTCGTGGCATAGTGCCCAAATTCATGACAATGGAAGCATTTAACTTGGACAAATATTTCTTCTTTCCCCCTTGGCCGGATTCTGGTTTGGATTGAGATTTCTTCCCTTTTTCCTTCTTTCCTTTTCCAACCAATGCAAATTTTCCTTCATCCTCACCCTTGGATGAAGTCGCACCTCTTGTATTCTGCCTTATTTCCTCCTATACCAAATCGAACCATAAGTGTTCCCAATTTGTTAGTTTATCCCTCTCATTCACTGAATCTTGACAGTTATGCCATCTCTTGGGAAGGCCTAGAAGGGCTAGGGTTACCAATTCCTCTTCTGTAACATTAGCAACAACCCCACCAATTTCATCACAACATTGTTTGAACCTGCTTAGATACTGTGAAATAATGTCATTCTTTTGCATCTTGATACTTCAAATTTTATCCTTAAGTGTCAAATTCCTGTGGTAACTACTATTCTCGAACGATTTTGTCAATTCTTTCCAAATTACGAATAGAGTTTCTTTCACACAGATATTTGAGACAATGTGATCACATACTCCCTCCAAGATTATTCTCCTCACCTTGGCTACATTGTTCTTCCACTAAGCAATGTTCTGGGCATCAAATGCTTGTGGTTTTGCAACATTTGTCTTAATTTATTCTAGCAAGCCATTTTCATCCAATACTGCCTCCATGTGATCCTTCCATGCGATGAAATTAGAGGTTCCTTCCTATTGGGTGTGTGTTATATTCTTTCCATGACTACCCCATGTGCGGGGGGGGTCACAGGGTGGGCGGTAGCCCCCCTATACGTTGCATTAGGTGCAGCAGGGGGCCACAAGGGGGGTGGTTGCCCCCCTATCAGGGGGTATGCAAGGGGGCGGTAGCCCCCCTACATAGGGTCTAGAGTAGCGCCCCGGGAATTATTTTTTAAACCCTATATTAGGTGGGCAGGCCTACCTATGGTTTTGTGCATGGATTTCGCACATGGTTTTGGGCATGATGGTTTTCTATCCATGGTATTTTGTAGATTTGGTTAAGGGAACTACTGTTATGTTCTAATCTAGGGTTAATGGATTGGGGTTTATGAATTCTTCGGCATATGTATATGTATATGTATATGTATATGTATATGTAGATGTATTATAACATGGAAAGGAATATAATGAAAAATCAATCTAGTAGTCCCGGTTTTGGGATCTAGGGGAAAATATTTGTGTACATTTGTTTTATGTTTTATGCTTTCACCATTGTTTATTTTCTGCTTTTAAGAGTTCGTTTGCAGGTAATTTATGTATGGGTTTAAAACCTACATTTAGTATCGGAGTTGTTTTGGCTTCAAGCAGATGCCTTTGCTGTTGAAGGGTTTTTCTCGGGCCTGAGGTAGACCCTATTCAATGGGAGATCTAGATCGATTCTTATGGTGAAAGAAGATGGTGAGTAGTGGAAAGATAGAGATCAAGAAATTTAATGGTTAGGGTTTTGAGTTGTGGAAACTCAATATGGAGGATCTGATAGTGGATAAAGATCAGTAGATCGCAATAGATCTCGGTACTAAACCAACGACAATGTCAACTGAAGACTAGGAAAAGTTGGATCGGAAGGCAAAAAGCATAATACGATTGTGTGCCTTAGATTCAATATTGTTGAATGTATCAGAGGAAGCTTCAGTGAAGGCTTTGTTGGAAAAGTTAGGGAATTTGTACCAATCTATGTCTTTGGTGAATAAATTGTTCCTACGGAAAAATGTGTATAATCTGAGGATGAAAGATGGAGGCTCGGTGACAGAGCATATGAACACCTTTAATATTGGGGTAAGCTAGTTATTATCTGTTAATATTAAAATTTTAGATGAAGATAAGTGCATCAGTTTTTTGTGCTCTCTACCAGATTCATGGGATATTCTGGTTATTGCAATAGATAGCAATGCAACTGCCTTGCAATTTGATGAAATAGTCTCATCCTTGATGTCAGAGGAGATGAGACGGAAAAATATGGAAGGTTAGAATGGTGATGCCTTGTGTGTACGAGGACAGTCCGAAAACAAAAACAAAAATAATTCCTCGAGTGGGAGATCTAAATCTAGAGGGAGATCTAAATCTCTAGGAAAACCTGTAAAGGTGTGCTGGAAATGCGAAAAGGAAAGGCACTTCAAAAGGGATTGTAAATATAAAGCTCCTGAGAAAGGAAAAGGATCTGATGATTCTCCTTCTACGAAGGTGAAAACCACCTTAGATGAAGGTAGGGACATGTACTTAGATTCTTCTTCAAGTACACATGTAGATCATGAGGCATTGTTGTTTGACTTCGGTGCATCCTTTCACTTCACTCCCCATAGGGAGTGGTTCTGTGAGTATGAGAAATATGATGGTGGTGATGTCTTCATAAGGGATTATAGGAAGGCTAGAATCTTCAATGGTGGAAAATTCAAGTTGAAGTTACAAGGAGGAAGGATTAGAACACTTTCGATGTTTTGCATATTCCTGCATTGGCAAGAAATCTGATTTTTGTAAGCAAGTTGGATGATGCGGGTGTAAAAATAGTGTTCGAGAAAGATACCTGCAAGATGGTTCAGGGAGAACTGGTATTGATGTGGGGAGTTTAGATTGGAACTATGTACAAGCTTCAGGGTAGCATTTTTATTGATGGGTGCAATAGTTTTGTGGTTCCTGAAAGTGGAGCAGAAAATCTAGTGGTCTCTGGAGAAAATACCATGCTATGGAATCAAAGGATTGGACATATTGGATGAAAGGGCCTTCGAATACTTCATGGTAATGGAATGGTAGAATGTATGTCTAATTTCTCTCTGGATTTTGATTTCTGTGAAAATTGTGTATATGGGAAGCAAAATCGAGTGAGTTTCCCCTCTGGTGCTAAGAAGGTGAAATAGATGTTAGAGCTTGTGCACAGTGATGTGTTTGGACCTATGTTAGTTCCATGACTGGGTAAGTTTGCATAATATGTATCATTTATAGATGACTTCTCAAGGAATACATGGATATATTTCCTCAAGGAGAAATCTGAAGTCTTTGACAGGTTTAAAGAATTTAAGGCTCTGGTGGAAAACCAAATAGAGAAGAAGATAAAGGTGTTGAGGATAGGTAACAATGGAGAGTTTTGCAAGAAGGTATTTGAAGAGTTATTTAAAAAATGTGGTATAGCACGAAAAAGAATACTCCATACACACCTCAACAAAATGGAGTTGCGGAAATAATGAATATGACATTGATGGAAAAGTGAAGAAGCATTCTCAGTGGTGTCGAATTAGGACAGGAATTCTGGGCAGAGGTAGTGGAGACTGCATGTTACCTAGTCAACAAATCATCTTCATCGACATTGGAGGATAAGACTCCACAAGAGGTATGGATTGGTAAGAAGCCTTCTCTTTCACATCTGAGGGTATTTGGATGTGATGCATATGTACATGTTCCAAAGGAGAAAAGAAAAAATTTGGATAGTAAATCTGAAAGGTGCATCTTTATAGGGTATAAGGATGGTTTAAAAGGTTATAAGATTTGGAACCTAGAAACAAGGAAGGTGAAAGATGTTATTCAACATGAATTCCTACCAAAGAAACCTAAGAAGATAAAGTTTGAGCTAAAGGAGGAAGAATTAGACTCTACGGCAGAAGAGGAATTAGAAGATGAAGAGCCACAAACTCCAATTGTGAGAAGATTAGTTTGAGAAATAAGGCAACTAAAAAGGTATAGTCCATCTACTTTCTGTTCAAAATTTTATTTATCTTTTACTGATGATTATCCCAGAACTATGAGGGAAGTAGTGGATTCAGAGGATGGAAAACTCTAGAAAGAGGCCATGGTTGATGAAATGATATCTTTGCTCAAAAATGAGGCTTGGGATTTGGTGGAGTTGTTGATTGGAAGGAAACCCATTGGCTACAAATGGGTGTTTAAGAAGAAGATGAATGCAAAACACAAGGTGGAGAAATAAAAAGCTCGGTTGGTAGTAAAAGGTTATTCCCAGGTGTCGGGAATTGATTTTGGCAATATTTTTTCTCATGTTCCCAAGGTAGCTTATATTAGATTACTTTTATTTGTTACTTCTGCTTTTGATTTTGAGGTAGAACAGATGGATGTGAAGACAACATTTCTTCATGGGGATTTGGAAGAAGAGATCTACATAAAGCAACCTGAAGGCTTTGTGGTGAAGGGTAAGAAAGAACTGGTATGCAAGTTAAATAAGTCTTTGTATGAGTTAAAACAGCCACCAAGGATGTGGTATCAGAAATTTGATACATTTATACGGGGACTTGGCTTCACCAGAAGCAAAGAAGATCACTGTGTGTATTTTAAATTAATTGGTGACCGCGTGTTATTTATTTGGTCTTGTATGTGGATGATATGTTGCTGGTTGGAAATGACAAAGAAATTATCTAGGATTTGAAGACCCAATTGTCCTCCAAATTCAACATGAAAGATCTTGGTGATGCAAACTATATTTTGGGCAGGGAAATTAAATGAGATCAAGAAAAGATGAAGCTCTGGTTAAACTATAGGAAGTATGTCGAGACAACACTGCAGAGGTTTAATATGCAGGGTAGTAAACTGGTGAAGGTTCTTATTCCTGTAGGTGTAAAGTTATCTGTTGGACAATGTCCCAAGACACAAGAAGAGGAAGATGACATGTCTCGTGTTCCATATGCAAGTGCAGTTGGTAGCCTAATGTATGCAATGGTATGTACTAGACCAGATATTGCACATGCAATGGGAGTGTTGAGCAGGTTCATGTCAAAACCAGGGAATGAGAATTGGACAATAGTGAAGTGAGTTTTCAAGTATTTACGTGGCACTAGTGATTATGGTTTTTGCTACCAAGGAAGACCAGGATTGGAAAAAGTTTTGGACATCCATGGCTTTCTTGATGCCTGGGCTGGAGATATGGATCAAATAAGATCTACAAGTGGTTATGTGTTTAACCTATTTGGAGGTGCAGTCAGTTGGATGAGTAAGAGACAATTTGTAGTGGCCCTTTCAACTACAGAACGAGAATACATGAAAACCACTCATGCAAGCAAGGAAGTTGTTTGGTTGCATAGATTGTGTTAAATTATGGGGTTAGTACATCGAGCTATAAGTATAGACTGTGACAGCCAAAGTGCAATTTTCTTGGTAAAGAACCCTGCTTATCATTCAAAGGCAAAGCACATTGATGTTCAGTATCACTTTATGAGGGATATGGTTGAGGAAAAGAAGATGTTGCTAATAAAGGTGGACACTTTGAAGAATACTGCAGATGCATTGGCAAATTTTGTGAGCACTGAGAAGTTCTCTTGATCTAGAGAAACAATGGGTGTTGTAGGGCTGGATCAATGACTAATCTCTCCTATAGCCCCCTGTGGAAAGAAAACAACAAGTGGGAGAATGTTGGGTGTGTGTTATATTCTTTCCATGACTACCGAGGGGGGTCACAGGGGGTGGCTTCCCCCCTGTCGGGGGTATGCAGGGGGGCGATAGCCTCGCCCCCCTGCACGAGGTTCGAGGCAGTGCCCTGAGAATTTTCTTTTGGACCCTATATTAGGTGGGTGAACCTACCTATGGTTTTGTGCATGGATTTCACACATGGTTTTAGGCATGATGGTTTTCTATCCATGGCATTTTGTAGATCCAATCAAGGGAACTATGGTTATCTTCTAATCCAGGGTCAATGGATTGTGGTTTATGGATGCTTCGGAATGTGTGTGTGTGTATATATATATTGTAACATTTAAAGGAATATAATGAAAAATAAATCTGGTAGTCCCAGTTTTGGGATCCAATGGAAAAAAAATTTGTATATATGTTTTATGTTTTATGCTCTCGCCATTATTTATTTTCTGCTTTTAAGAATTCATTTGCAGGTAATTTCTATATGGGGTTAAAATCTACACTGCTAAGGCATACTCTAGCCTCAATCCATTGAAGGTCATCTTCTCAGCTCTGAAGAGATCTTGCTACACTGAAGTGTAAATTTGATCCTCTTGATAAAAAACTTTGAAATTCTTGTTCTACTACGAATCCTTCTATGATACCATGTAGAAATTATGGTGTAGATTTTCAACTTCTCTTGAATTTTAATCAAAATCAAAAGACACAAGCCTACTTTACTGCTCTGCGGAAGTTAATTCACAATCTATAACAAAAATTTTCGACATACAATAAGAAATAACACACACACACAACATTTTCTCTGGGGAAAGAAATATGCTAAAAACCCCAATTCCTATTTGCATTAAACTAATGAATAGAGATGTATTACAATTTCTTTGATCAACTGAGCACAACCTGCAAATGAATAACCTATCTATTTTCTCATTGAGAAGCTCTAACTCAGACTTAGTCAATTTCTTCCTCTACTTGAGCCACTATTTCCTTGTACAATTCCTGAGAAATTATGCCCCTATTATTTAGGAATTTCTCCAAAATGGATTGTGCAATTCCCAAGGTTTATCATCTGACTACATGAAACACCTGTACACTCAAGACTAGTCTACAAATGATGTTACACTTCCTTGGAATATCCACCACAGATGGGGAACTCGAATTCTCTGCATGCAATAGTTATTTTGGGTTGATTGATCAGTTAATTGGATTATCACTAATTTTGACTAAATTCCCATTGCACAACTGACCATCCACTAGTTCCTCCAGCAGTTGGAACTAGTTTAACTAAAAGCAACTTGAGATAATTGATTTTGATTGCTACAAATTAGCAATCACACATGCTTAACTGAAATATAACTCCTCCAGCTCAAATTTACTAAGTAAATTGGGTGACACAAGTCATGCACACAAGTTAAATGCATCCAAGATGTTTGTTGATGTGGAAATTTGAATTTTCTCAATTTAATCGAGGAAAAAACAAATTGAGAATTTCCTGTTGCATTTTTCAACAAATTTAATAATTTAAAATACATGGTACAAATCCACATAAGAAACACTTTATCCCCCCTTTACATTAATAATCTCATAATGTCACTAAGACAAAAGGATATTAAGCGTATTTGTGAGCCAAAAGGATAAACCTAGGAAACACTTCCTTGGTACAACTAAGAGAGCATATGTTGCATGAAAAACTAAGAAAACATTATTTTATTGGAAACAAGTTCATTATTTAGGTCAAATTATTTCAAAATAATTAATGTATATGGATATGAAGAAGATTAAGGCCATAATTAAATTGTCTCGCTTATTACTAAAGACTTGTAAAGGGATTTTCCAATATTTCTCCAAGATTGCATATCGAATCACTTCCTTGCAAAAGAAAGGGGTGAGGATTGAATGGAAACATGTGTGGGAAAAGTTTCAACCATTAAAAAAATCTCACAATTTCCTCAATTATGAAAATTGTAGACCTGAACACTGTTTTTTCTGTGAGCATATATGCATGCATTATAGGTCTTACCAAAGTTCTCATGCAAGTTAATAGAGTAGTATGTTATGAATAAACAAACTTAAACAAACATGAGAAAAAAATTGTTATTCATGGTTTGGTACTTGTTGCAATAGTGCATGCACTAAAAATGTGCAGGGACTATTTAATATAATAAAGATTTGAGTATAAAAATAATCATAATGGCTTCAAGTATTTGTTTTAGCAACCACATTTTAATTCCAACCAAGTCACGAGGATCATAATTTCTTTGAAGTTTGATTTTGAAATCGAACAAATAAAATGAAAAGAAAATAAAGTTGATGATAAACTCATCAAAAAGGTTCACATGGTAGTGGTTAGCATTTGAAAATATAGTTTTAGGAAAATGGTTATTGATTCCCTTGCTAAATATTAACATGTTGTCATTGCGACAAACACCCTCCAAAATTTTGCGTACACTCAAATTTTGGAACCTACCATGGATCTTGCGATCAGTCGTTCAGTAGTCACTTCTTGGTCAGCTGATCCTTTTTGAACTCCCTTCTTGGATTGGAAGTGTCAAAGTCACTTGCTCACACATGCTTAGTTTGTAACAAGTGCATGAGCACATTATTTTATGCAAGCTTGGACAAGCATATCATGTTCCATCAAGACTATGCTTGTGCGATGTCCAATCCATGTCGACAATCAGTATGCACTAGCAATGACAGTTTATCACATTCTAGTTGCGTTTGTACTTCCATTTCGATGAGTTTTGAAAATTGTCACTTCCACACACCTTCGTTATCATGAGTGTCATTTTCATGTTTTCCATTGTCACTTTCACTTTCTTTCACTTTAATTAGTGTTGTTTTCATGTTATCTTTGCTCTGACATGTGTTACTTTCACTGTCATTCACATATGGCAAGAGTTATTCACACTTTAGCAATTGTCATATTCATGCATGTTAGTTGTCGCACAATGTATGTATGCTTGTTCTGGTGGTTTCAAGGGGTTATATTTGTGTGACTAATTTGGTCTAACCATATAAACATTAGTTGCACTCATTCCAAAATGTTTAAGCACTATAGCACAAGTGTTGTCATGATCGTTGCAAAGTGTACATTTAGTGTTGTACTTGCCATAAAGTCATTGTAAATTTGTCACATTGAGGGAAATATGTTTTTTTAACGTGCTCCAAATGATATATGTTACTATTTCATCAAAGTGTTTCAAGTGTGTGATCACAATCAAGTCATATCATTGTTCACAATATTCTCTTTGATCCCACACTTAGCCAAATTTCATAATATTCCCAGCAACCTAGCCTCATCCACCCTCCTGAACTGTGCATTGCATAGTCTTAGACCTCAATCCTCAGTATTGAACTCCTAAATTGTGCAACTACACAATAATATAGCCTATTATCCTTCTAATACTGCACATTTCTCATTTTCAGTGCTCAAGCCTAAGCCTTGGCCTCCAAAACTTTGCAATCATACCCTCCATCTATGCTTGAACTATGCATTGCGCAGTCTCATACCTCAAGCCCATTCCTTGATCTCTTGAGATATGCAACTTCACAATCACCAAATATGCTTTTCCTCCCATAACTGTAGTTGACTGAAACAGTGCCCAACCCCTCAGCCTGGCTCACTGACCTCCCAAACTTCATAATATTCCTCCTCAATCCAACCCGAGCTGCGCATTACATTGTCTCAAGGATCAAGCTTCATCCCTAACTATCTTAGTTGCAAAATTGCACCATTACTAAGCCTCTTTCCCATCCTCTCACCTGGTTCCGGCTCAGTCATTGAATCAATATGCACCATCTTAGATTAGGGGTTTATTAGACTGATGTTGTCTTTTCATGAGTGGATTGCAGATGTAGGTACTCTATCTGTTCTAGGTGGATGTTGGTGGCCACCCACCTATCCCATTTGGACCCCCACGACTGTCTCTTTCAGTTTTTCAGTTTCCGTAATTATAGCACAATTTACTATTTTTAGCAGTTTTTCAGGTCCTAAACTTTCGAAGCCATTTTGAAGCCCTAAACAAAGTTTTTTGGGAAATCTAGGAGCAACATGGGTCCATGGGTTGATGTTTCTCTTCCCAAAGTTGTAGTGCTCAGATAGATCTTTCTAACAAGCTATTATACGCGTCAAACGGAGATCTGGTGCCAAAGTTACAACCCTGGGAAGTTGATGTACCAAATTACCCAAAGTGGGGCCCACAATTTGGTGTTTCATCTTCTAGGGTTAGGTTTTGGGATTTTAATGGTTTTCCATTATTTCTCAATAATAAATAGGCCTTCTAGCCTCATTTTAACACAGTTCAGAGGCATGTAGCCGCCACATCTCTTCTAAGAGATAAGCTACCATCGCCCTAGCTGGTTTATTTCCATTTCTGTTTGTAAGCATATTTCAGTATTTTACATTAATGAAATGAAGTATTATTTCCACTGCATCTTTGTGTATATGGTTATCTCTGTATTTTTTTGCGTTCTTGTTTAAATCTGGATCAATGGTATCAGAGCGGTCTGCTTTTTCTCTGTTTTTCTTTGCATGTCCCCAACGAGGTCGCGATATAAGGAGTTAGGGCTTGAACTAGTCGAACCTTTGTAAGACTAGCCTTGCAAATCCTGATGGCCTCCCATGGCAGATGAGAAGAAAGATGAGGGGCCAGGAGATCCTATCAAAATCTTGCTTGAAGAAGCCCTCGAGCGGCAAAGGAACGCAATGATGGATAGCTTTGTGTAGATCCTTCGGCGATTACCCAGAGGTGATGCATCGGCTTCTAACAAGCGACTCTGGAAACGCCACGCCCTTTAAGGTACAAGTTAATTTTGAAATCCCATCTTCGAGGGTAAAATAGACGCAGATGCCGTAGATAAATGGTTAAATCTGCTAGATGGGTATTTCTCTGTTCATGAATTTTCAAGTCGGGAAAAGATTGTTTTCGCTCTTCTCAAAGCAGCCCCCCACGTCAAGGACTGGTGGGAAACCTACGGCGAGCAGAAGGATGAAAGCACGAGCTCACTATTTTCAGCCACACCCACTTTTGATTCATTCCAAGATGCCGTCAAGGAGCAGTACTACCCTGTCAAAAGCTATGAGGACAAATACATCAAATGGACCACACTACAGCAGGGAAGTGACCAAGATGTGCCAGAGTTCACAAAAACTTTTCATACCCTTCACACACAGTTGGGTATCAAGGACTCTGAGTTGCATTTGGTACTCAAATACCATGGCTGCCTACATAGATACATCCAGGAAGAGATGGAGTTCCTGAACATCTCCTAGCTCGACAGAGCGTACCAATACGCTATCAAAATCGAGAAAAAGTTCAAACAGAAGAAGCGAGACTTTGGATCTGCAAATCTGAAGACCAAAGGACAAAGCCAAGGCGGGGTGACCCAAGACAACCCGTCGAAGCCGCAAGAAAAGAACAACACCATGAAGTCGAAGAAGGACATAGGAAAGTGGTGTGAGTTACACAAGAGTCCCACTCATAACACAAGTGAGTGTCTGACCAAGCAATTTTTGGTGGCCGAGTTGAAGGCTTTAGCATCAAATGCATGTTCCAACCCTGAGTCAGAACCCAACAAGGGGAATGGCAAAGGGAAGTAGATCATTGATGTGGAGCCCCGCGTCACTGTAGCCACCGCCAAGATCCAGAAGAATGAGCCCAAAGACCCAGAGGAAGGGGGGCGTCTTTTCCACTCACAGATGTGGGTGAATGGTTCGCCGCTGCAATTCATTGTTGACAATGGCAACCAAAAGAACCTCATTTCTGCAGAGGTAATGAAGTGGTTGGGCCTATCGACTATGACACACCCACAAACGTACAATATCGGGTGACTTCATGAAGGATGAGATCTCAAAGTTCACCAACAGTGCCACCTTCCCTACAACATCAAGCCCTTCACAAATGAGGTATTGTGTGATGTTACACCTCTGGATGTTTGTGATGTATTATTAGGCCAACCATACTTGAGGCAACATGCTTTGTATGATTCAAGGCCTCGCGCTATCATTATTTCTTTGGATAATTCATTATACAGGATACCGAAGGTAGCCCCACCTACAGCCACCTCTTTGATCACTGCTAAGAAAGGCAACAAGCTCATCTCACAGACTAGCAAATTTATTTTCTATCTAGTTTGCTCCCAAAGTAAGGGGAACATCGTTGCTACATCCATGACCCCTGCGAAGGGTTCCTCCACACAGCGGAAACAACAAAGGAATACGGTCATGACAGAACACAGGAACAACTTCTCCTCACCCACAAGGGTACCACACAAGCTTCAGGTGGACAACAAAGCCTGGTTGCATCTGTAGAAAGAACGCCTTACAAGAGCGCATCAGAAGCTCCGACCACGCCGACATGGTCCTTACACCATTACTAAGGCTGTGGGAAATAATTCTTTGTAGCACAACATTCCTTCGCCTGCACCAAGTGTTCAATGTGTACCGCCCTCAACCATGCTTCCCACCATTACTGGGCACATCCGAGATTGCAGAACAGCTCACCAGGGTTCAAGTTCAGCAGATGGAGGAACTTAATGCAATGGGGACCATTGCTTCCTAAGGGGGGAGGAATGATCTAAGTGGATGTTGGTGGCCACCCATCTTTCCCATTTGGACCCCCACAACTGTCTCTTTCAGTTTTTCAGTTTCCGTAATTGTAGCACAATTTACTATTTTTAGCAGTTTTTCGGGTCTTGAACTTCCAGAATTGTTTTGAGGCCCTAAACAACGTTTTTTGGGAAATCTGGGAGCAACATGGGTCTATGGACCGGTATTTCTCTTCCCAAAGTTGTATTTCTTGGATATATCTTTCTAACGAGCTATTGTATGCATCAAACGGAGATCTGGTGCCAAAGTTACGACCCCAGGAAGTTGATGTACCAACTTACCGAAAACAGGGCCCACAATTTGGTGTTTCATCTTCTAGGGTTAGGTTTTGGGATGTTAAGGGTTTTCCATTGTTTCTCAACAATAAATAGGCCTTTGAGCCTCATTGTAACACAGTTCAGAGGCATGTAGCTGCCACATCTCTATTGAGAGATAAGCTACCATCGCCCTAGCTGGTTTATTTCCATTTCTGTTTGTAAGCATATTTCAGTATTTTACATTAATGAAATGAAGTATTATTTATACTGCATCTTTGTGTATATGGTTATCTCTGTATTTTTTTGCATTCCTCTTTAAATCCAGATCAGTGGTATCAGAGCGATCTGCTTTTTCTCTGTTTTTCTTTGCATGTCCCCAACGAGGTCGGGATATAAGGAGTTAGGGCTTGAACTAGTCGAACCTTTGCAAGACCAGCCTCGCAAAACCCGACGGCCTTCCATGGCGGATTAGAAGAAAGACGAGGGGCAGGATATCCTATCAAAATCTTGCTTGAAGAATCCCTCGAGTGACAAAGGAACGCGATGATGGATAGCTTTAAGTAGATCCTTCAACAACTACCCAGAGGCGACACATCGGCTTTCAACAGCTACTCTGGAAATGCCACATTGTTTAAGGTATAAGTTAATTTTGAAATCCCCATCTTTGAGGGTCAAATAGACGCAGATGTCGTAGATAAATGGTTAAATCTGCTAGATGGGTATTTTTCTGTTCATGAATTTTCGAATTGGGAAAAGATTTTTTTCGCTCTTCTCAAAGCAGCCCCCCACGTCAAGGACTGGTGGGAAACCTACTATGAGTAGAAGAATGAAAGTACGGGCTCACTATTTCAGCCGCACCCACTTGGGATTCATTCTGAGATGTCGTCAAGGAGTAGTACTACCCTATCAAAATCTATGAGGACAAATACATCAAATGGACCACACTACGGCAGGGAAGGGACCAAGATGTGCCAGAGTTCACAAACATTTTTCATACCCTTCACACACAGTTGGGTATCAAGGACTTTGAGCTACATTTGGTATGAAAATACCACAACAGCCTACACAGATACATCTAGGAAGAGATGGAGTTCTTGAACATCTCCTCGCTTGGCACGACGTACTGATACGCTGTCAAAATCGAGCAAAATTTCAAACAGAAGAAGCGAGACTTTGGATCTGCAAATCCAAAGACCAAAGGACAAAGCCAAGGTGGGGTGACCCAAGACAACCTGTTGAAGTTGCAAGAAAAGAAAAACACCATGAAATCGAAGAAGGACACAGGAAAGTGATGTGAGTTCCACAAGAGTCCCACTCATAACACAAGTGAGTGTCGGACCAAGCAGTCGCTGGTCACCGAGTTGAAGGCTTCAGCATCAGATGCATGTTCCAACCCTGAGTCAGAACCTGACAAGGGCAATGGCAAAGGGAAGTAGATCATTGATGTGGAGCCCAATGTTATTGTTTCCACTGCCAAGATCTAGAATAATGAGCCCAAAGAAGCAGAGAAGGGGGAGCATCTTTTCCACTCACAGATGTGGGTGAAGGGTTCGCCGCTGCAATTCATTATCGATAGTGGCAGCCAAAAGAACCTCATTTCTGCAAAGGTCGTGAAGCGGTTGGGCCTATCGACGACACCACACCCACATCCATAGAGTATCTATCGGGTGGCTTCATGAAGGACGAGATCTCAAAGTTCACCAGAAATGTCGCCTTGCCTACAGCATCAAGCCCTTCACAGACGAGGTATTGTGTGATGTTACACCTCTGGATGTTTGTGATGTATTATTAGGCCAGCCATACTGTGGAGGTGACATGTTGTGTATGATTCAAGGCCTCGCGCTATCATTAATTATTTGGATAATTCATTATACAGGATACCGGAGGTAGCCCAACCTACAACCACCTCTTTGGTCACTGCTAAGAAAGGCGGCAAGCTCATCTCACAGACTAGGAAATTTATTTTCTGTCTGGTTCACTCCCAAAGTAAGGGGAAGATCATTGCTACATCCATGATCCCTGCGAAGGGTTCCTCCATGCAGCAGCAGCAAAGGAATGCGGTCATGACAGAACACAAGAACAAATTCTCCTCACCCATAGGGGTACTACACAAGCTTCAAGTGGGCAACAAAGTCTAGTTGCATCTGCAGAAAGAATGCCTTACAAGAGCGCATCAGAAGCTCCAACCACACCGACATGGTCCTTACACCATTACTAACGCTATGGAAAATAATGCTTTGGAGCACAGCATTCCTCCATTCCTTCGCCTGTACCAAATGTTCAATTTGTACCACCCTCAACCATGCTTCCCACCATTACTGGACACATCTGAGATTGCAGAACAGCTCATCAGGGACCAAGTTCAGCAGATGGAGGAACTCAACGCAATGGGGACCATTGCTTCTTAAGGGGGGAGGAATGGTCCAAGTGGATGTTGGTGGCCAACCACCTATCCCATTTGGACCCCCATGACTGTCTCTTTCAGTTTTTCATTTTCTGTAATTGTAGCACAATTTACTATTTTTAGCAGTTTTTCGGGTCCTAAACTTCCGGAGCCGTTTTGAAGCCCTAAACAATGTTTTTTGAGAAATCTGGGAGCAACATGGGTCCATCGACTAATTTTTCTCATCCCAAAGTTGTAGTTCTCGAATAGATCTTTCTAACGAGCTATTGTACACGTCAAACGGAGATCTGGTGCCAAAGTTACGACCCCGGGAAGTTGATGTACCAACTTACCGAAAACAGGGCCCACAATTTGGTGTTTCATCTTCTAGGGTTATGTTTTGGGATATTAAGGGTTTTCCATTGTTTCTCAACAATAAATAGGCCTTTGAGCCTCATTGTAATACAGTCAGAGGCATGTAGCCGCCACATCTCTTCTGAGAGATAAGCTAGCATCGCCCTAGCTGGTTTATTTCCATTTCTGTTTGTAAGCATATTTCAATATTTTACATTAATGAAATGAAGTATTATTTCCATTGCATCTTTGTGTATATGGTTATCTCTGTATTTTTTTGCGTTCCTGTTTAAATCCAGATCACTATCATGTTATGGAAAGATGATGAAGAGGTAGATGGAGAAGGAGGACATGCTAGAAGACACATATGGAGCTAAAGAGATAAGATGATCATCGGGTGAGAAGACAAAGGAACATCAGACTATAACAAAAGATCAAGATCAAGATCACATGGAAGTCCTCATATTCAAGTCATGAGGAGGAGGAAAAGAAGAACATGTACCATGTTTTCAAGAAGACACAAAGAAAGAAGCAGGAAGAAGGACATCTTGGCACTGTCACATCATCATGTAGTCCATATCATCAGTGTCATGTCATGTTCTGTCACAAGTCATCATATGCCATATCATTATTGTGGATTATGTAATCACCTATTCAAAATGCATTGTAAAGTGGAAGTCCAAAGGACACATTCAGAATATGTAGATTCATGTAAAGTTGAAAAGTCATAGGAAGTCAAAAAGGCATGAGGGTAGTCAAAGAGTGAGAAGGAAGGTGAAGCATCACCTCTTGGTTATATATACACCCTCATTGTATGAGAAAAATAATTTTCACCTTGGCTCCTCCCACGAGGCATTAGAGAGACAAACTAGTTCTTTTGAGGAGAAAGGAGTGGCTCCAATGATCCACTATTGGAGCTAGTGATGTTAATTGTATACAGGTGTCTTGGGACTTTTACTTAATAACAAAAATTTTCATGGTCACCGCGTTCTTCATGCATGGATTATGAATATTTATAAGACTATTTGGCGAATGCTTGTTTTTCATGTTTACTTTCATCTCTGCTAAATTAGTTGAACTATGTCGATTATTATAGTACTTATCTTATTAAGACTGTTTTGTAATGGTTTTGATTGTTGTCCCATCCTTGTGGACTATTCTGCAAGATACTAGACAAATGTTTCTCATGCATTGGTTGTAATGACCGTCGCATCTTTTGTGGACTATTCCACTGGATGTCAGACAGACCCTTCTTGTTTGCATGTGTCTCTATTTGGGTAGTACAATTACCTCTCTCTTAGAGGCTCATTTTACTCTTTTCCTCCACAATATAAGAACTTTGAAACACCTACAACCGAACTCTCACTAGACACACCTTCTTGCTTGTCAAAGGCACCATGTGTTCCTCTCTCTTACTGATAGCTAAAGCCAAGGAAAATCTATAACAATACATGGCAACGAGGCGATACTCCAAATGGGGATCCTATTCCAAACGGTGTGAGGTCTAATTGGGACTACACATCGAGGAGACCCCTTGGTTGACGTATTTCCAGCACCATCAATGATGGCACTAGAAGGAGGGCCATATGACGAATTGTTCCCATTGAGTTTGTTTTTAGCCTCTTATCTCAATTGGCTCATCCTCAAATCTTTCTCCCGAGGTGTTTCTCTAATTGATCCATTTATCAATTTTCACTCCCCGATAAGCCTATCTATCACTTATCTCAGTTAAATTTTGATGGTGAAGATGGAACATCCATAACCGAGCACATTTTTTATTTTCTTACATTTTGTGAATCTTATGAAATCGATGATGAAGAGTTTTCTTGTGTTATTTTCTTCCTCACCCTTGAATTTCGTGTTAATCAATGGTGTCATACCTTACCACCCACCTCCATCCTTATTTCCATCATTTCCCCAAAGAGCTTTATCAAGCCTTTGATAGGTATGATTACCGAGATGTTTATAAAAGAATCAATCTATTAATAATGAATCTTGATGAATCAATTGATGATTTCTCTAATCGATTCCTTACCCTTTGTCACGAATTTCCTGAAGAAGATGCGGATGGGGGTTTCTTCAAACAAAAGTTTCAACGTTTGGTTCATGTCTCTTTGCATGGTGAACCTGAACCCCCTAGTGTTTCTACTTCCCTAACTCTTTGAAATCATGAGACATCTCTAATTTCAGAGGAGGAATCTACTGCTCATTTTTTTGTTTGTCCTCCTCCTTTTCCAGTTCCAGTAAGGGTGTCTCTGTGAAATAATAATAAATTTGGGAAATCTACTAATCAAATTCCTAATCCATCTTCTCATTCTTCTTTCGGTCATGACTCATATTCAATGAAGGAAAACCCAAAATGGCTCATGAAACCCATGGTGAAGACTAACTCCTCCATTCCACAAGATTATGCTACTATTCATAACTCTAGTCTTGAATATGATCTATATTTTGTTATCCTCTATCATCTACATGCCATGACTCTTTGTACCATGATCCACCTGATCAATTGGCTCCACCAGCGAATTTTTCACACTATCTCAATTTTCGAGTTGTTGGTTCAAATTGCAATCAGATACAAGGAATTCACATTACACAGATAGGGGAACATGAAGGTCAATAAGCTTTATATCTTTATTCTCTTTTCCAAAATCCTCCATGGGAAGATGATGCATTTCCATTCTTGGATGATTTTCAATCTGTTAATCTCAACAAGGAATCAAATGCAATCAATTCTTTCAATCAATCCATAGCCTTTGTCAACAATCATTGTGATGATGATGAGCTTGTTGATGTAAGCGATGACGAATTCCCAAGTGCATCATCTAATCTTTCAGATTCTCATGAAGATGTTACTTTACATCCATAGTCTAATTCGTTCAAAGAATATGTGCTTATTGAAACTTCTTCTTCATCTCGCTATCCCTTTTTCCCTACCATTTTCGATGAATCTATTCACGACGGAGATACTCCATGCTATTCAAGTCCTTCATCCAATGATTTAACTTCTCAGTTGGCAGAAGGTGGTGAGATTATCCATGATGCAAATGAAAAAATTCAAACCATTTTGTACTCTTCCCATCCCTCATCATCTCTTATCTTACATGAATGCAACGCTTCATATCATCTTACTCACGAAATTTCCCTGATTCATTCATCTTCGAATTTGCGATCAGAAGAATCTTTCGACTTGAGTAATCTAATTGTTGAAGTTGAAAAATCTGGTAAAATTAGTGACAGATATGGCTTCCATCCAGTGGGAAGTGGCCTTACTGAAACCAATGGTAGGAGCAATCCTCAAACCATGCACGATCTACTTCAATCTTCAAAATGAAATTTTGCAATCCTGGAAATTTTCGGGACCTGCCAGGGAGTCGAGGAACTTCAACTTTTGTTGATGGTTATGTAAATATCTCACGACTCTGGTAAGCCCCCCAAACTAAGTCAGATCTAGTTTCTCTTGCCCAATCCTTCTCTTTTCATGGTTTCATTCGATGTATCTGTTTTTGAAATATGTTTGGTATTCCGGATGTAAGCTTTCAAATTTCCAAGTTTTACTTCTGACTAGATTCAAGGATCTTCTTTAGTTGATTCATCTTCATGAAAATCTCTCGCATCAAACTCGGATTTGGAATGTGTATCTCTCATAGAGTCATGGAATTGTGAAATTGATCATTCCAAAAACCATATTTGGCTAAATGAATCATATCTACCAAATTTGTTTCATGATGAGTAGCTCCTGTCCTTGTGAATATCATATTGTGAATCTTGTTCTTCATCGCACCTAAAATCCTCTTGAGTGCGAATGAATGCATGAGTTATTGTGTGTATCAAATTATTTTTCATTCACTGCATCTTGACTGGTTTCATGTGTTTTTTGTTGATCTAATTTAGAATATTAGATTGTTGTGATAAGATCCTCCTCATTTTAGAAACAAAATGATTTCAGTGTGCTTAAGGATTCATGAATTTTTGTAAGTGAAATGATGAGTTTTTATGTTAATTTTAAGAGCAATTTAACATAAATAAGAGACTGAACAGTACCATAAACATGTACATAAAATAATCAAAAACACATTACAACAAGCATGGTGGGTCCCTATAATACTAGTGAATTACTATTATTGTTGCATCCCTTATTAATATTGTTGAGCCCCTATTGTCCCCATATTGTTATTACTGTGCCCCATAGAATCCCTCTATTTTTATTTTTGCGACTTTATATTATTATTGTTAGGTTGGCTGGTGTTGGGTTCCTATAATACTAGTGATTACCCCATTACTATTGTAGTTATACCCCTTATTTATATGGTTGTGCCCCTATTACCCACATATTGTTATTTATGTGCCCCATAGAATCCCTCTATTATTATTTTTGTGGCTTTATAT
>APFE031532406.1:2649-13220 GCA_000404065.3 Pinus taeda
TTTTAATCCTTCGTAACGAGGCTGAATATCTCTGGGAGGTTCACCCAGTATTCTACGGGTTTGCCTCAATAGATCAGCCACAGAAATAACTTCAGGAGACTCGCCCCGAAATCTACGGGAGCGTCTCGGTGGTTCAGCCACAGCTAAAGATTTTTAACTACTACACACGAAATCAAAGTAAAATCTCAAGAAAATCACCTAAGGTTACTAAAAAAACCAATCAATTTTGAAACACACGCTTAAAAATCTAAGGCGTCAAACCAATCACAAACAGTAGCTTCCGGACCAAAAACACTAGTTGGTGATGAAATCCAACCTCGTAGGATTCAGTACAGAAAGAGCGGGTGGAACAGTTACCCCGGCAACCTGCTTAATGAATAGACTGGACCAAGTTCCTCCACTTTACCCGTCTCGAGTGAAGTGAACCCCCCAGAAAATCCAAGTGAGTCTAGCCGACGTCTGCTCCAGGTACAGTGGGATCTTCCCACCACCGTCACCTTGGGTAGAATCCTAAGATTATGGCCACTAGGGTTACCAACAGCAACAAATATACCTGGGGGAACAGTCTACACTCCGACAGCACGCAAGGGCAGAGTAACAAGCTCAATCCCCTTACCGGCTCATTGACAATGGTCAATCCAAGGTTTACCGATAAGTGATCCCCTGGCTCCTCAACAATAATCTGAGGTTTACCATTTGTAATACGTGCGTGTCTGGCGTCGTTCCCAACGAGGGAGGATTGATCCCCTCACTGGTTTGAACACGAGCTCGTGCTTCTCCTTTAAGAGGAGCTTTCCCAGAGTATAAATGCAACAGCTGGATTTATCCTATCACAAGATAAGCTACTTGTTTGGTTTTATAGTCTTGGAGAGTTAATTACTCATCTACTCCAAGACACTAGCCTGATCTATATTGGTGCTTCAGAGCCCTAGTAAAATAAAAATTTCTAAGTTAATTTTACTTTAAGCATTGATTTTAATGGTTGTTCTTTAAGACAAAAGGTGATAGATATGAAACTTGATGGTGTATAGACTCGACTCCAATTCACTAAAAAATGCACCTAGGATTATTTACACTACTTTTTTGTTTCAATGAATTTTCTAATTAAGAGAGTTGAGAGAATGCAAACTTTTGATAAAAACAACTTTCTTAATAGACAATCAAAGAAACAATCTCTTTATCTTTTCAAAGCGCACAAAACATGACCACTCATTACTTGCACAAAAAAATTCCTTTCTCTTTCAAAAACGTCAAATGCTACTCTAAAACAAACTTTGCAAAGGAGACCTTTTTGTATTTTCCTATCTAATAAAGCATGTAAAACTAATCTAATCCAAAGAAATTTCAATATCTATAAAAATCTATGAAAAACTCACTCAAAAAGCAAATCAAAGGAAATTTACCTAAAAGTAAATCTAAGAGGCAAAAACCTACTAAGATGATTCCGGGATGTTTTACCCGGCAAGAATCAAACCAAGGACTAGTTCATGTAGAATCATAAACTAATCAAAACAAAAAATCAAACTCTTTTTGTTTTCTTCTTAAAACGAAATTCACAACTTAAATCAACAAGCTATTTTGAAATTTCGCAAAGAGACAACACAAAGGTAGGTTGCTCACACAGGTAGACTTTACGACTGGTCTAACTCCTAAGAAGACTGAAAAAACTAGAGATATCTAAGGTTCCACAACTTCTAAAGTCAAAGTCACTACAGGACCAATGCAAAAATCAAACCCTAAGGCTAAAACTTCAATGAATTTCACTAAAACTCTCGATACTAATGGGACAAGTTCAGGTGAAGAATTTTGACAGACAACCAGTGGATCTGGGCAGTAAAGACTAATGAAAACAAAATCTAAAGGGAAAAAATGGATAAAAATGAAATTTTCTCAATTTTGACAGGGTACGCAGGCAGCCTGTTTAACCAGGTGCATCCACGCTCTGTGTGCAAAGATACAGTGTGTACAGGTACGCACAGTGTCTAACTCAGAGGGTGCGTACTACTAAAAAATTAAGAAAAACTAAATTCTAACTTAACTCTAAGCTAGCCCACCCAAAAACACAGTTAAACATTCAAAAAACAAAAAAGAAATGACTCTTTTCAGATCAAAGTATTACTCAAAGGAAAAATCAATCACATCAATGGATTCCCCAGCGGAGTCGCCAATTTGTCATGCGGAAAGAGTTATTTTTGCTGACAAAACTAACCTCCCTAGGAGTCTAAGACTCTCTAGTGACAAACAAGACAATTAAGAGCAATCCTTTTCTAAACATACATTATTCTATGAGAAACCAAGTGTTTTTCGATCCTACCTCAAATCCAACGCTTGTTGTAGCAGTCCAGCCTTGCTGATCCAGATGAGCTCCTCCTTCCTTCGAAACCTGCATACACTAACAACCAAATGATTACATAACACCTGAATATCTCATGAAACAAACATATTCAACATATAGACCAAGGAGTATATGAAACAATTCATTAATAACAAATCATTGAGAAGAATGGACTTATTTGTATTAATAGGAAACAAAAGAAACCATTACAACCTGAGCCTTGGTGTTGTGCAAGTTCCTCCCAGGGTCCAACAAGAGATTTCCTCTACTTTGACAAGCTCACCCACTCCCAATATGGCAACAAGAAAGGATGGTAATCTCTCCTCACAAGTTAACAATGGAAGTCCTAATTCCAGCAGCATTTACCCTTTGGAACGTTCAGCTTTCAACCTCCCCTCCTTTGGCCCATTGCCTGTATTTATAGTGTTCTAGAGGAAGTTATTCAGTTCCAACATCAATGGGATACTCCCTCTTTTGGATGGGGTAGCTCCTCTCTTGATGGGATAAGTTCCTCTATCCTAGGGATGCATGAACCATCTGGAGGCGCTCAATACACGTCAAACACTCTTCTAGAAAGCTCTAGAAGTGACCAAAAGTAACTTTTTTAAGATGAAACTTGCGCCTTTTGACCTTTACAGGAGTACACACCCATCCCTTGGCTTACAGAACGTACAAGTATGCAGGTACAATGAGCTTGGGATGCGTACACACAGGCAAGGGAGAGAGAACCTGCGTACCCAGAGATAAACATGATTTTTAATGACTTTCTCTCTTTTTTGAAGTTTGACATGGAGAGCAAAGGTATAAGGCTTGACAAGGAGGATAATATGACTATTGATGGAGCCATATTAACTGCAGATAGTCATGGTGACAAATTTCAGTGTAACAAATTTATTACCATGACATAAGAAACAAAAGGATGCAACTAACTTACCTATTGGTGTAAATAATGTGACTTCAATTCCATTAACAGTGCTCTGCTGCCGACAGGTGTCCATAACCTTGGTAAAGTTGTTTGTTTCACCCATGGAACCATAGTCCTTTGTGTATGCTAGGAAACGTTGTGCAATGTCAAAATGTAGGCCATTATGCTGGCTTGGTGACCAGTTAGCCATAATGTCATTCACGAGGAAGGAGCAAATAGTGGGCAGGCCGACTCTTGATGAGACCTCTTGTTCCAAGGGTTATTTGTTTGATATAACTTTTGAACCATTTTCTTGGTTTGGTGGCCATAGTGGGAATGCCACTTCGCTTCCATCTTGATGATCATGGTAGGCCAGCTCTTAATGAGACTTCCTATCGTGCCATTTGACAATTTAGAGACCATGTTTTGCTCCCTTTTTTTCCTTTGTTTTTCATAAAGTGCCTTCCCTATTTATACACAAAGGGTGGTTCAACACTCCTTAAGAGCAGGAATGGTGGAAGAAGTCTTAATATCCCAATAGGAAGGTATAGATCCTTTGCTCTTATTGTTGAATGATAATCAAAGAGGATTAACAAGGGACCATCATGATACAGATAACCAATCAGAACAGAATTAGTAGAACAATGGGAGCAAAATATGATGAATAAGCATGTCTTTCCTTGTGTCTTCTCACCAATTCAGGGCAGTTTCTTATAAAGATAGTGATTTATGATTGACTGATTTCTGTATGTTGTGTTGTTGTTCCCATTACATAAGTGCATAGCTGTATTCAAAAAGACTTGAAAGAACATGAACAATAAGCATCCTCAATTTAGAATAGCAAAAGAAACAAGTTGTTTCACAAGGAGAGCAAAAACATACAAGTGGTGTTACTTTTGAGGAAGGGAACAACAATAGTTCACAAATGTTCTTCCTTTGGAAAAAGGAACAGCAATAACATACAAATGTCGTTCCTTTGGAAAAGGGACAGCAGAAATAAAAAATGTTGTTCCTCTGGAAAAGGAACGATAGAAAGAAAAAATATTGTTCCTTTGGAAAAGGAACAACAAAAACACAAAAATGTCGTTCCTTTGGAAAAGGAACAGCAAAAATCAAAAATGTTGTTACTCTGGAAAAGGAACAGCAGAAAGAAAAAATGTTGTTCCTTTGGAAAAGGAACAACAAAAACACAAAAATGTCGTTCCTTTGGAAAAGGAACAACAGAAATAAAAAATGTTGTCAAAAACACAAAAATGTTGTTCCTTTGGAAAAGGAAGAGCAGAAATCAAAAATGTAGTTCCTTTGGAAAATGAACAGCAAAAATCAAAAATGTTGTTCCTTTGGAAAAGGAATAGCAGAAACATACAAATGTCGTTCCTTTGAAAAGGAATGGAAAAAACTCACAAATGTTGTTCCTTTGGGAAAAAGGAACAACAAAACGCACACCTGTTGTTCCTTTGGTAAAAGAAACAGCAAAGGTAGCAAAACTTGTTTCAAAGATATATACAAAAGTAAATCAAGAAATTATGTACAAACTGTAAAGTAAAGTAAATTCTTTAGTGAATTACAGGCGAGGGAGACTTCTCTTCCTCCCCCAAAATCTCCATATCTGAATATTGGCATAGTTGTTGGCAGAAGGACTCCCGAGTAAGTGGTTAGTGATAGAGACAGACTCGATGGCCATTTGCCTTAAAGGCATATCCAGAACCATCAATAGTGATTAGGGTAAGGGTACCATTGTCATGTACCTTCTGGATTTCATATGGTCCCAACCAACGAGTCTGGAGTTTCCTGAGGAAGTCCGGAAACCTGGAGTCATACAGAAGAGCCTAGTCTCCTTCGCGGAAGACTTTATTTTTAATGAGAGCATCATGCCATTTAGTTCTCTGCTACTGTATCAGAGCAGTGTGTTGAAGTGCAGAGGGCCTAATTTCATCCAGCTCATTGATCTGTTGTAGCCGATTAGTTTGTGCCTCAGTTAGGTCTAAGCCAACTTCCTGTGATGTTCGTAATGTTTGGATATCAAATTCTATGGGGAAAATAGGTTTTCCAAACATTAGCTGATAAGGTGAGTAACCAGTGGTACTTTTCCATGTTGTTCTATAAGCCCACAGTGCTTCAGGTAGTCTGGCAGCCCAATCACATTTATGTGATGCAAAAGTTTTTGTTAGGATTGTTTCTATTATTTTATTGCTGCTTTCTGCTTACCAATTTCCCTGTGGGTGATACAGAGTAGTAATTTTATGCTGGACATGGTAGTTGTTGAGTGTTGCAGCTATTCTGTTTCTAGCAAACTATGGTCCACTGTTTGTAATTATCTCTCTTGGAAGGCCATAACGTACAAATAGATGGAACAGGAACTGTATAATAGAGTCTTCTGTGGCTCTTGGCAATGCCTGTGTTTCAACCCACTTGGTGACATATTCTGTTGCGACCAAAATGTATGTTTTCTGGTTTGATGGTGGGTTGATTGGTCCCACGAAATCAAGAGCCCGTCGCTCAAATGGTTCGATGACTAGCTGTGGTTTCAGAGGCATCTCATCCGACCGACTAGGGCATCCCGCTCTCTGGTAACTGTCATAGACTTGGACAAATCTCTTTGCATCTTTGAAAATTGTGGGCCAATAATACCCTGTTTGTAACACTTTATGTCCAGTCATGTGTTTAGCAAAATGTCCACCACATGGTTGGTCATGACATGCTTTCAATATGTCAAAACTTTCGTCCTCTCGAACGAATCTCCTGATATGCATGTCTGCCCCTGTGTGAAACAAATAGCCCCCAACTGAGAAAAATCTAGTACTTCGCTGAACAATCTATTTTTTCTCATTAGGGGTTAGATACTTTGGTAACTTACCTACTGCTAGGTAATTGGAAACATCAACATACCAGGGTGTTTGAACAGAAACAACAAAGAGATGCTCATCAATTGTTGTTGCATCAACTCGCTTTGGCATTCTTGAGAGGAAATCAGCTACCGGATTTTCTTTTCCAAGTCGATCATTGATTGTAATATCAAATTCCTACAATAAAATCAGCCATCTAGTTATTCTGCCATTTGTGATAGGCTTGTTTGCTAAATATTTTATAGCAAAATGATCTGTGTACAAGATAACAAGATATCCAATAATGTAATGTCTGAATTTATTGACAACATGTATAATGGCTAGCAATTCTTTTTCAGTGACAGTATAGATTAATTCAACAGTGGATAGATTTTTGCTAATGTAATAAATTGCATATGGTTTTCTATCCTCTTCTTGTCGAAGGACCGCTCCAATGGCTATGTCTGAGGCATCAGATGATATCTGAAATGGCAAATCCAATTTGGTCCTTGAAGGATTGGGGTTGTGGATACGAGCTTCTTCAGATCCTTGAAAGCACGTTCACATTTCTCTGTCCAAAGAAAATCAACGTTACCAGTTAGAGCATACAAGGGTGCAACAATACGTGAATAATTTTCTATAAACCTTCTGTAGTAACCAAAAAATCCAAGAAAGCTACATACCTCTGTTTGAGTGGTAGGAGTAGGAAGAAGAAAAATTATTTGGATTTTGGCTGGATCTACCTGAATGCTAGCTGCTGAAATATAATGTCCTAAAATAAGTCCTTCCATCATCATCATATAACATTTTTCATGGCTTAAACAAAGCCTGGTAGCATGCAACGTTGTAGGACTTTTTCTAGTGTATCCAGTGTTGGGTCAAACTCATCTCCGTATGGAGTAAATTCGTCCATATATACTTCCAATCCTTCATTTATTAGGTCTACAAAAATGCTAAGGATACCCATTTAGAATGTGGCACGAGCATTGCATAAGCCAAAAGGTAAAACTCGATAGGCGAATGTTCCCCAAGGACAAGTAAAAGTAGTTTTGTCTTGATCTTCAGGGGCAATCTGTATTTGGTTATACCCACTGAAGCCATCAAGGAAAGAAAATAATTTATTTCCTACCAAAGCATCTAATACTTGGTCAATGAATGGGAGAGGGAAGTGATCTTTTTGTGTTGCTTTATTTATCTCCCTGTAGTCCACACAGATTCTCCATTTACCATTCTTTTTTGGTACCACCACAAGTGGGGAGACCCATTTACTATCAGAGATAGGATAGATAAAGTTAACATCTAAAATTTTTTGAAGCTCAGCTTTTACCACTTCTTTTAAATGAGGGTTTAGTCTTCTCTGAGGCTCCCTAACAGGTCTTGCATCATTTTCTATATAAATGTGGTGTGTACATAACTAGGGGTCAATTCCTTTCATATCAAGGTAGTCCCATGCAAATGCTTCTTTATATTTCCTTAAGATATGGATGAGATTTGTTTCTTATTCGGATGTTAGGTTGGCATTAATGTTTAAGGTTTTTTCGGGTTCAATTTCCACAATTTTACTATTTGCAACAGAAGTGACAGGGATTGTGTGATCATGTGTATCTTTCAGAGGGTCTTCTTCTATTTCATTATCAAATGTTGCTTTTATCATATGAAATTGGGTATGAGATGTGAGTTCAGTTTGACTAATGAAATTACTGATGGCATCATCTTTTGTTTGGTCTTTGAACTCAAGTGCTTCTTGTATAGTTAATGGAGATCTAATTTTATCAGTAAGATATGATACAGGGTGCCTATTAGTTTTGACTATTGTGATACTTGGCTGTGCTGGGGGATATAGCACTAGATTCTTGATATCCGCTCCCCTTGTTATGATCATGTTCCCTTGCCGAAAACCAATATAGGCATCAACAGTGGCGAGCCAAGGTATTCCTAAGATCAATGGATGTCCATCAAGTCGGGTTTTTGGATTTATTATCAGAAAATCGGTTGGATATTCCCAGGAGTCAACGGAGACCATGACATCATGTAGTATGCCTTCTAGTCTAACCACAGATCGGTCAGCCAATTCTAACAAAGTGGAGGTGGGTTCTACAGATGTAATGCCTAGCTTTTGGCAAGTAGCGGTTGTTAAGATATTGACTGCAGCTCCAAGATCAACTAAGGCATTGGGAAGGGTTTGACCATAAATTTGTACAATTACTATTGGGTTTCTGGTTCTTCGTATTTAATGGGTGTTTCCTTTCCTGATAATAAGTTAGATAAAGTGTCGACTACTTGAACTCTTGGATTATTTGTTATATTCCTCCTTGGTATTTTTATGCAGGAATTCTTTAATAGTTTTTACATATATTGGGATGTATTAAATGGCTTGAAGGAATGGAATTTTTATGTACATATTTTGCAATTCTCCGAGAATGTCAAAATCAGGTTGTTGTATAGGTCGAGGTATGACTAATCGTTCTGGGAACAGGGGAGAGGATGTGGTTTCTTGACTATGAGTTTGTTGTTTATTCACATCCTCTTCATGTGATAGATGTTCTCTAGGTAACTGATCTTTAATATGAACTGTTTTATTTCCCTCAGTTTGAATAATACGCCCAGGTCTTAACTGAAGATCATTACACTCCCTCAGATCAGGTCCTACTTCTAGTGTTTCTAGGATTTGGAGAAAGTGGATCGATCTGTTATTTGGGTTGGGGTTGGGTTGGGCTAGTAGTTGCGGTCTCAGATTAGACCGGGGATTTTGCTGTAAAGCTGGCTGTGTAGATTGAGGGAGAGGGAAATTTCCTACTAGCTGATGCGTTGGTCTCTGCTAGATAGTCTGCCAGGCTGAGCTTTGTGAAGTAGGGGGAGTCCATTGTGGTGGGTATGGGTTGTTTTTCCAATATGGTGGGGGATAAGGAGGATTCGACCAACTAGCTTGGCTCAACTGATTCAGCCACGAGTTTGCAAAAGGAAATGACTGTGGTGACCATTTTGGAAATGGAGGTTGAAATTGACTTTTCCATGTATTATATTGTTGAGCATTATACTATGGAGACTGAAAAGAAGAATCTGGGTCTAGAAACATAACAGTTTGTCGTGGATGCCACTGACAATGTTGGTTGAGCAAATTCACCGCTTCTAGCTCTTCTTCTGCCTCCTTATATACTGCTTTCAGTCTAGGTAGTGAGGGACAACTTTCTGTAGAGTGATCTCTTGTACAGATGGCGCATGTTTGGATTGCATCTAGTGGACACTCCTTATGGCTATGTTTCTTCCTGCATTTGGGGCAGAAGATTGCCAAATTCTGTTCTGCCTCCATTTGCTTTTGCTTGGCCTGCAAAATATCCAATTGTGTAGTTAGCGTCCCTAGTATATCAGTTTTAAAATTTTCTAATAAATTTCCAATTTCTACACGTGTTACTCCTTCTGATTAGATTTTATTCTCTCTTACAAATCGATCATGTTTCACTGGCTTGGTTTATGTACTGCCTCTCGAACTCCTGATACATAAATCAATTATGTCAGCAAAACTTTCCTGATAAATATCCCCTTTTCCCATAATGTTTAATGTTTCAATCCATTGTTCCTTCATGCCCCTTATTAATGCTGTTTTCAACACGTTATCAGGTAAAAGCAGTGATGCATAGGGGGATCTTTGTAGATTATACTGGAAACGTTCCACATACTCTTCTAATGTTTCATTTGGTCTAGCTATCATCTGTAATATTTCATCTGTCAGTTCTCTAGACCTACAATAGTCCTGATAGTTTTTTAGAAAAGATTCTTTCATTTGTTCCCAGTTATTTATAACCCCACCACCTAATCCCATAAACCATCTTAAAGCAACCCCTTTTAGTGTAGAGGGAAACAGTTTTAGTTTCTAGGGGTCAGTGGTGTAATCATATCCTCTGCAGAGTACATCAAATTCAAATAAAAATGCATCCGGGTCTTCTGATGTAAGCCCATGAAATGTAGGGATATGTTGAAGGGGGATTGCTTTCATGGGGGCATTTGCTGCAGAATCCACTATGGGATATTGTAATGTAGAGGTTTGGGTGTTTGGCTGGTTCTGAGCCATTGGGTCAAATATATGCCAATAACCTTCTAGGATATCTAGGAGGGTGTTCCTAGGTTGAGAGGGAATGGCTTTGACAGGAATAGTTTTAATAGCACTTCCTCTATCTCGGAATTTTGACTGAGGAGATTGGGTCTCTCCAATAGTAATTTTTGCAGCACTCCCTTTGTCTGCGCTGCTCAATGGCTGAGTTATCCTAAGAGGAGATCTTAGTTCCTCAGTTTACCCTGTCTCTCTTTCTCCTTCACAAAGATTACTGAAATTTCCTTCCTGCAATAGCTCTGGAATAGAATTTTCAATTTCTTGAAAATCATGTTCGTCAGTTTGTGTTATGCTTCTTAACCTGCAAATGATACCCAAATACAGAATATGCGAAGAAAAGAGACCGAGAACACCGAATATGCGAAGAAAAGATATCCAGAACACAGAATAGCGATGACT
>APFE031532407.1:0-10906 GCA_000404065.3 Pinus taeda
TTTACGATCATCAACCGAACCGGCCCAGTCAGAATCTGTGTAACCACTGAGTATAGGATCGGAACTGCGAGTGTATAGAAGTCCATAATCAGAAGTGCCACGCACATATCTTAGCACACGCTTTACTGCTATCCAATGATCAGCTTTAGGAGAGGACATGAAGCAGGAAATGTAGCTCACTGAAAAACTGATGTCTGGTCTGGTGGCAGTAAGATAGATAAGACTGCCTACTAATTGTCTGAATAAAGTTTCATCCACAGGAGAAGAGGATGACTGAGCTGAAAGTTTGAGCCCTGGTTCCATAGGAGTCGTGGCTAGTTTGCAATCCTGCATTCTGAACCTGTCCACAAGATTTTTGGCATACTTGGACTGAGAGAGAAAGATGTGATTCTCAGTCTGCCAAACTTCAATCCCCAGACAGTAGTGAAGAAGTCCCAAGTCTGTCATATCAAAAGTTCTGCATAAGTCTTGTTTGATCCCATGGATCAAATGTGCAGAGCTGCCAGTAATGATAAGGTCATCTACATAGACAACCACAAACAAGATATCATCACTAGTATGCTTGATATACAGATTTGCATCAAATGGGCTCCGCTGAAAGCCATGATCTGTCAGGTACTGATCAATTTTCATGTACCAAGCCCGAGGAGCTTGTTTCAATCCATAGAGAGCTTTAGCTAATCTACACACTTTCTGTTCTTGACCGACAATCTTAAATCCTGGAGGTTGTGTCATGTAGACTTCTTCCTGTAAGTCACCATTTAGGAAAGCACTTTTTACATCCATCTGATGAACTTTCCATTTAAACTGAGCTGCTAGGGCAAGGACAAGCCGCATGGTACTCATTTTGGCTGTACGAGCAAAAGTCTCCTCATAGTCAATGCCTTCCTTCTGTGAGAATCCTCGAGCCACAAGACGAGCTTTATACTTGTCTAGAGTTCCATTGGCTTTGTATTTCACTTTATATACCCATTTGCAACTAATGGGCTTTTTTCCTTCAGGAAGATCAGAAAGGGTCCATGTGTGATTTTTCTGAAGACTGTGGAATTTAGTTTCCATAGCCTATTCCCACTCAGATATACCCTTAGCCTCTGAGTAAGTTTGAGGCTCAAAGATACTGTGTAGATTAGCCATAAGAGCAAAATTTACTGTAGACTGTTGTTTGCCCTTATTTCTAGAAGTTCGTCCTTCAAGAAGTTCATCATCCCTAAGATCACCAATGGTTTTAACCCACCATTTTGGCCGAGAAGTAGAGGAACCAATATCAGGAGGAGATGAAGAAGGTTCAGACGAAGAAGGATTATTTTCCGGAGGAAGTTCGGGTATTGTATTATCAAACATTGATGCTGCATCATCCCTCCCATCAGGTGGAGTTATTGGAAGAAGAACACTGTGTGGTTGATCTTTAGACTACTGCTGAGAAGAAGACTGAAAGAATCCTCTGTCTTCATCAAATACCACATCCCGACTGAAGCTAAGACGACTAGTGGCTATATCTATTAGTCTGTAGGCCTTGTGGTGATCACTGTACCCTGTCATCATGAGTTTCTGGCTTTTGGAATCCAACTTAGAGTGTTTAGCAGTTGGAATCGAAACATATTCCATTGAGCCGAATACTTTGAGGTGACTGATCTTTGGCTTACGACCAGACCACACCTCTTCGGGAGTCTTCCCTTTAACAGCCTGAGTAGGTGATCGGTTAAGAAGATAAACAGCAGTAAAGACTGCTTCAGTCCAGAATTTATTTGGAACATTCTTGTGTTGTAACATAGAGCGAGCCATTTCAACAACCGTGCGGATGCGGCGCTCAACAACACTGTTCTGCTGGGGAGTGTACAGAGTAGTGAACTGGCGTTTTATGCCATGAGTATCACAGAAGTTGGAAAAAGCAAAAGAGCAAAATTCCCCCCCATTATCTGTCCTAAGAGTCATGATATTACAGCCAGACTCTTTTTCAACTAAGGTTTTAAACTTCTGAAAGATACTAAATGCATCAGATTTATATTTGAGAAAATATACCCACATTTTTCTGCTGAAATCATCGACAATAAGCAAAAAATATTTGCAAGCAGTGATAGAAGATTTGTTCATAGGTCCACAAATATCAACATGAATTAACTGAAGTACCTTAGATGCGCGCCAAGATTCTCCATTCGTGAATGAAGACTGATGTTGTTTGCCAGATTGACAAGCGCCGCATACGCCCAACTGCTGAGTCTGAATGTCAGGTAATCCTGACACAAGTCCATCCCTAGAAAGCTGAGAGAGATACTGCATGTTGAGGTGCCCATATCGTTGATGCCATAGAGTGCTGATGGGAGAACCACGAGCTGCTAGAGCCACTTCTGGAAAATCACCAGTGTCAAGAAGCCTGTATAAACCATGATCTTCTAGGCCAACAACAACTGTAAGGTTAGTCTCCCTGTCGATAATAGAGCATTTGTGTGCACTGAATACTACATCAAGATGAGGGGAGTTCCTCATAATCTGACTGACAGACAGCAGATTAATTTCCATCCCAGGAACATAGTACACATTCAGGAAGATAAGTGTGTGTCCACCAGACTGGATTTGAACCGTACCTCTGCCATCTACTGTGTATTTTTCACCTCCTCCAAATACCACGGAATCACTGAAAGGTGAGAAGTCAATAAACCAGTCACGCCTGTGAGAGAAATGGCGTGATGCACCAGAGTCAATGTACCAGGCAAATGATGGAATATGATCGGAAGACCTTTTAGCCATAAAAGCGTAAAAGGCAAAATCTGTCTGCTCGGAATGTTCTGCAACATTTGCTGTCTGATGAAGCCCTCCCTGTTTCTTCTGTTCAGAAGCAATTCTCTGTTGGCAATCTTTCTTCATGTGGCCAAATTTGTGACAGTAGTTACACTGCACATTTTTCTTCCTAGCAGGATCAAAAGACTGAGAAGAACCTTTCTGCTGAAAGAACTGAGATGACAAATATTTGGCAGCAAAGGCATTTTCTGAGGAGGCTGATGTTGCACCACTACCAAACTGTTGTTTCCATCGATCCTGCTGCATGAGTTTGGTGCATAACTCTGGAAACTTTAGATCAAAATTAGTGGCAGTAATGTTTAGAGTTTCTATGAAGTGCTCATAAGATTGTGGTAGACTTTTCAGAGTGATGACCACCAGATCTTCTTCCTCCATGGTGTGACCAATGGCTTCGAGCTGATCTCGAATGTCTTTAATCTTGTTGAGATGTTCCTGTAAAGGCATATATTCGTCCATCATGATGGAGAACAATTGATTTTTGAGAAAGAAAGCTTTGCTCTTGTCGGATGTCTCATGAAGTTCCTTCAACTGTTGCCAGATCTCAGCAGTTGTCTTGCCAGAAGGAATCTGTGGTAACTGATCATCAGCGACAGAGAGCTTGAGGAGCATAACTGCCTCTCAATTTCGATCATCAAACTTGTCTTGATCAATGCCAGCTGTACCAGGACAGAGCTCCTTTTTGAGAACGAGCTGGTCAAGACGCCTATATTCAAAAATGGTTAACATTCTTTGTTTCCAGATGTTGTAGTTTGTGCCATTGAAGCATTGACTACCTTCCAGCATTAGATTGGTTAGTGAAGCCATCTGTCTGTTTCTCAAGATAGTGAGATCTGACTGATCTGAATGAAATCTGATAGATGTTGGTATAAAATAGCCCGAACTTGCTCTTTGAGAAAGAGCTACCAAATGCTGCTGTTACCACACAAAACTTTGAGAAGCACAGATTTGTTTAGAATAATCACTGAATATAAGAATTAATAATACTGTCAAAAATATATCCAAATATCAGTGGTGGACTCTGCTGTATAGAGTCACAGTGATCCGCTGACCAAACAAGGTTCTGACCACGCAACAAAATGCGTAATTACTGTAGGAAGAGACCCGTTATCGGACCACGCAGAAAAAATCGTATTGTTGTGATAAACGACGTCCTGACCACGTAACAAAATATATGTTTCGTTCTCGGACCCGAGTGGCAATTTAAATAAATGACGTGCTGACCACGTAACAAAATATATAAAAAAAAATTACCGTGCGGCGTTTTGCTGTAAACCCTGCAATCGGTAAAAATTTTCGTGTTCGATCTCAGCCGGCAAAAAAACGTCTACGAGGTACTTTGACGTTCTGATCGGAACTGCTGTGGCATCCGGTAAAAACGACTGCGGGATTTTTTTTTTAAGTTCTGATCGTCGTTGTTCAGGGTCCGCAGGCAGTTTGAGTGTGAACGGGCAGCGTTTTGAAATGGAATTTTTGAAAAAAACGTCGAGAGATATACCCGACTTACCTGGCACGATTTGATTGAAAACTGGAATGGTCGTGCAGCTATACTGATGGTGGACGGTGGACCGAGCCCGTGCGTGATAGACCGAGTTTTACCACTTTTACGCTGATCAAAACAAACAACCCGGTGACTGTGCGTGGCACGTCTGGAAGCCACGGGCGAAGAAGCAGAGTTTTGATGAAGCCACGGGCAAAGAAGAAAACGAGTGCGATGAGCCACCGGGCGTGCCAAAAATTGTTGTATGTGCGTACCTTAGTGACCGAGCGTCCCAATCAAAAAAAATTTCACACGTAATCTCTTCTGAGATTAACACCAACAACTGAGATCTATTCTACAAAAACTGGAATTCATACAAACAAAGAACCCTTGGTCCTCGTAATTCCACAAAATCCAGAATCCGCTTCTGTATCGAGATAGACGATTGTAAGCTTTTATCACAATGAGCAGAGCCAAAGCTAAGACTCAGTGAAGGCTACCTGGCTTACAGGGGGCTCGACCTTAGAAGGGATTGAGAGAAAGAACTCACGAGATTTAGGATTCTGGCTCTGATACCATAAAACAGTGCGAAACACGCATATGGATTTCCAAATGAATTCAATGAATTGATTGAGCAACAATACTCAATAATAATACAGAGATATTTACAAAGATAGAAACATCAAGTTTCTATGCAAGATTCAGTTTCATATAAGAAACTGCTAAAGAAACGAAAATAGCAACAGCTAGAAGAATGAGCATTAAACTAAATTAGAATTATTCTAATACGTCTAAGGGCTGTCTAAAACCCTTCCAGGACAGCATATATATTAGAGTATAATAGGACTGCGTTAGCGTCTGCTGTTAAGCCTCCTTCACCATGATAGATCTCCCTTCCTTCCTACGTCTAGGGCTTCTTCATTAGGGCAGCATTATCCCTTAGGATCTCCCCTCTCACCAAAACCCATAGACAAGTAAAGAGAAAGAGATCCCAAGTGAGTGTATCGAAATGACTTTCAAGGCACCTCTATTTATACTAAAACGTTAAGCACTTGTGGGGTTTATTTGGTCGCTGGCCGACCTTGACAAATTGTCCCATAACACAAATAAATTCATATCTCCATGAATACTTATTGGAATCAAATGATCTTTAGATCAATCCTACACCTCTCGATGAGAGGGATCCAAAAAAAATATCAGCTGTCATTAGTAAGATGACCCACATGGAGTTTGGCCCTAGTTGCCAATTTTAACAATATAGGAGTAGCAACGAATCCTTGCCATAAAGGAGTAACTCGCATACCAAGAGAGACAGTAACATATGCCAACGCATGCCTCAATGGAGGAATCTCGCATGCCTTGAGGAGTATAGCTCATGCCCATTTAGGAAATGTAACTCATGTCATTAAGTAAGTACACGTGTCTTTGTAAATTATGCTTTTAAGAGAGAGTGTAACATATGCATTAAAGAGTAATCTTTCATGACATGCTTTAATGAGCGTGTAAGAGGAATATGCCATGCCAATAATGAGAGTGTACGAGAACATTGTTGAAAGCCATGATTGAGTGACTTGAAATTCCTTTTAATAATAATAATTATAATATCATTAAGAGGATAATAATAATATTGATGATCCATATTATGTCGAGATTGAACTATTAGGATTGATTAAGGATAAGAAGTCATTTTTAATTAACAACACTTGATCACTAATTAATGCAAGGTGATTTACTATCTTGAGACTTTCTAATTTTAGAATTTTTATTTCAAGACTTTATATTTTTAGAAATTGATTCCCGAGGTGTCAATTTTCAACAGAATTGACAGCTATGATGATTGTGACTTGACAGCAATAATGACAGTGATGATGTTGATGATGACATTGATAATTGTGACTTGGCAGCTATGATAACAGTGATCAGTACTAGCAACAGCAGTGGCAGCTGGTAGTTGTGGAACAGTGAAGTGCAGAGGTTGCAGTAGTGCGGTGCAGAAAGAGTGGCAGCAGTAGAAGCAGTGGCAGCATCAGCAGAAGTGGTGGATGGCAGCAGTGGTGTAGTAACAGTAGTGGTGGACAGCAGTGGCAGTGAGGTGCAGCAGCAGAGGTTGCAGCTTGATGAGGAGCAGCTTGTTGTAGTTGGGCCATTATCCCTGTTACAGGAGCCCAAACCATTCAGGGAGAAATTGCTTCCATCCAACTTGCTAGTAAAACCCTTGGGGAGTCTTGTACTTCCTTCCAGATTTATCTGGTAAATTTCTATGTAAATCATACATAACACAGCATTTCGCTAAGACGAAATTTCTGTGTACTGTTCATTGATGTGATGATGATTTGTATGTTTGTTCTAATGCTCTAAATGTTCAAGAAACTAACCAATTGTGAAAAACTAAGGAAATACCGATTCACCCGCCCCCCTCCCCCTCTCAGTGTTTCCAACACAGATGTCCCTAAGGAGTCCACCAAGTTCAAGCCATGGAATGAACTTGAATTTCATACTGAATCCCAATAGAGGTGATCATTTTGATCATCGATACGTAGTAGATGCCATTTTGTTATATTCACCCTTACATGGTATATACATGAGAAAACTTTGCATATATGATCTTTAATGTTTGGGTTTACATTGATGTACATGAATATCGGTTTTATTATTAAAATTTTCAATTTATTTTTATGTATTTTTGAGTAAACTAATTCATATATAGAGTCATCAGCCAATTCTGATCAAAGTCTAGTTTGATCCTTGCCAATTCCAAGTCCGATTTTGACTTTTAAAACACTGCTTAAGATCCCTATTGCTCCACATTTAAATAGGAAGTTGGGGTCTCATGACTCTAAGAAAAGGCAAAGGAAGAGATGTTGTGCTCTTTGAAAGGCAAGGAAGTTGTTCAAATACAATTTTCAATGGGTTGGTTGGTGTTCCATCAAGTTCTACCAGTCAAAACAAGACTTCATATAAAGTAAATTTCTCCCATCCATTTTGCATTGATATTGAAGAGAATTTAGTGGGCCATGTCATGTCGAGGTGTTTGATTGTGATGACCCACTAGGCATAATTACAAGCAGAAAGCAACTACTTATTCACATCCCACTAGTACGTTGATATCCCCTCCCACATGCACTTGTATGATCAGGGATTGTTGTGAGAGTTATGGCATACGATACAATTGGCTTCTCTTTCCTTAGGAGAAGAACATGCACAATTTTTCAATGAGACAATTCACACCTACAATTGGGAGAATTGAAAGCATTCAAAAATGACCTAACAATTCAGGTCAAATGCAGAGTTGATATGTTTCAAAAGGATGTAAACTCCTTGCCTTTCTAGATTTAACAGAAAGAGGATCTTCAAGTATCTCTTATGTCTATTTGTTGTGACTTTGGTGCATATTTGAAATATTAAAAGTTAAAAACAAACATGATAAGAAGAGTGAGAAAAACAGTGATTTGCCATTACCTCCCCGGCTGTAAACTCAGCAGCCCAAGAATGCATGTCCCCTGCATGCTGATGCTGATATTCATCAGCCCATGCATTGGCCGAGGATGAACCAGCAGGTTTAACCTGGTTATCATCAACGATCAACTCTCCACGACTCATTTTAGATACAAACTGGAGGAACTTTGAATTCTGTTCAAACAATCCAAAAGAAATCACTTAAATACTGTCAAATATAATAAGCAATTTCTGCCAAAAAAAAGACAGAATGATAAGAGGGAGAAAGTAACGAACTTGCACACTTGGTCTAAATCTCGAACGAAACTATGACAAAATGTAGACCCGTTCCTCTCAAATAATAAAATCAAACATTTCAAACAACACTAAAAGTAGTCAATACTAGAATGTAAGTATATTGCTTATACACAATAAATTCCATAAAATTTGTAACTTCGTGATGACCTAGAAACAAAGCCTTACTACACCCACCACGTAGGAATAAGGTTCATCTATATCAAGCTATTCAGATGACTCTATAGGCTGACAAATGACCACATATAAAAAGGACTTCATGGTAAGTTGGCAAACTGAAGAACTCTATTTACAAAGTAGCCCACCATTTGACTTGGAGAAAGCAAAATAAAAGCTTACTTTAAGAATACTGTATCTGTTTTCAGGAAGAGAGAAAGAGTGAAAATTCCTTTGGATCAGGTAATAAATTGTGAAGCACAAAAAGTAAAGATATATACATTTTGTCAAAAAAGCATTTTCCATCAATACTGATTAAAGCCAAGCCATGCTCATACAATGCAAAATATGAATAGATGTCCATGTTGACCCCTTAGGGGTAACTAGTTCTTGAGCCACCTTCTCATAGGGTGCAGCGTTGTAACAAGCATGCTCTCATGCTCATTTGATCCAGATTCGGACTTGTTCTTCCATGTTCTCCTTTAGATATATGATGATCTCACTTCACACCGATTCTCCTTGAATATTTCAGATGCCTTAGCCATGGAATATCCGCTCCTATCTCTTACACCTTAGATGCTACAGACACAAACAAATCATATGCTATGCTTTCATGCACATGGTGCTATGTTCTCCTGGTTTAACTTGTTCGTTTCAGTTGTTGTGCTATGGTTTCAGGTGTAGTTTCTGGCTTATAGACATGGTGTGATGGTTTCTTCCCTGGTTGTGAAGGTTGTAAACTTCAGGTGTGATCTAAAAACACTCATTACAATAACAATTTGATTATTTTGCCTCGTCATACCATGGGGGACATAAGTTTCCTTTATGTAAGTGTCATCATCACCAATGTTATCAGAACCAAACCACAACCAATTCAACCAGCCAGTCATCCAGCCATTTTCAGGCCCTAACCAGTCTGACCAGTGGCACATAACTGGAAAAGACAATTCGGTACCAAAACTGGCCTTTCTTCACTAAATTGACTGATTCCGTACAATGCAACTAAGGACCCTACGAACGCAATTAAAAAAAAAATTATGAGTGGGGCACCCTAATATTCAACCCCAGGGCCCTACTAATGCAATGGAATTAATGGTAATGTTGAATTCCTTGAGTAAAATGATGAAAACAAAAGATAAAGGAGAATGTCACTTCTACTTTGAGAATTTAACATTACATTTAATTGCATAGCATTAGTAGGGCCCTAGGGTTGAATATTAGGCTGTCCCACACATAACTTGTGTGACATGGCTCTCGTCACTCAATTAGCTCAATAAATTCGAGTTAGAGGGCTTGGAGTTCAGTTAAGCATGTGTGATTGCTAAATTTTAGTAATCCAATTCAGTTATATCCAATTGAATTCAATTAAACTAGTTCTAACAATTGGAGGAACTTGTGGAAGGTCAGTTGTGCAGACGGACAACAGTGTAACTCAAGGATCATCCAGTTAACTAATCAATCAGCCTAAAATAACTAGTGCATACAGAGAATTCAAGTTCCGAGCTGTGGTGGAGATTCCAAGGCATTGTAACAAGCAATTGTAAACTAGTTTCAATGTACAGCTGTTGCATGCAATCAAATGATCAAACCTTGGGAATTGCGCACTCAATTGGAGGAAAATTCCTAAAAAATAGGGGCTAATTCTCTAGGAATTGCGCAAGGAAATAGGGGCTCAAGCACATTCAGAAATTCACTAATTTTGGGTCAGAGCTTCTCATTGAGCAGAGAGAAAGGTTATTCACTTGCAGGTTGAGTTCAGTCTGAGCTAGCAATTGTAATACATCTTTATTTATCTTATTAATGCAAAGAGGCTTGAGAGGTTTTTTCCAGTTGGGTTGCCTTAGAAAAAAATTTGTGCATGTGTGTTATTTCTTATTGCATGTCTGAGATTGTTGTTTTAAATTGTGAATTGAATTCCGCAGATCAGTAGAATAGAATTGTGTCTCTTGGTTTAGATTAAAATTTCTTGAGCAATTGCAATTCTATCACCAAATTTTTACATGGTATCATAGCAGGATTCACATTAGAACAAGAATTTCGAAGTTGTTCCTCAAGAGGTTCAAATTTGCAGCTTCAGTGTAGTAGAATTTCCTCAAAGTTGGGAGAATGGCCTTCACTGGATAGAGATTAGAGTATGCCTTGGAAAGCAGCTCGAATTGCATTGCCTGGAAGGATCGCATGGAGGCAGTGCTTGATGACAATGTGTTGTTGGATTATGTCAAGACAGACATTCCAAAACTAGGATCAATTGATGCCTAGAACCTAGCTCAATGGAAGCAAGATGTAGCCAAGGCAAGGAGAATAATCTTGGAGGGAGTCTGAGAACAAATTGTCTCAAATCTCCATGGGAAAGAAACTCCTTTCGCAATGTGGAAAGCACTGACAGAACTTCAAAATATCAAGATGCAAAAGAATGATACTATTCCGCAATATCTCAGCAGATTTACCCAAGTTCGTGATGAGCTTGGAGGGGTTGGTGTGAATGTTGCAAAACATGACCTAGTGAGCCTAGCTCTTCTAGGCCTTCCCAAAAGCTAGCATAGCTACCAGGACTCGGTGAATGGGAGGGAGAAATTACCGAATTAAGAATGCTTGAGGTCCAATTTGGTAAAATAAGAGATTAGGTGGAATACTAGAGATGGAACTTCATCCAAGGGGGAGGATGAAGAAAATTTTGCATTGGTTGGAAAGGGAAAGAAGGGCAAAGGGAAGAAATCTCAAACCAAA